>JAODKL010000047.1:2086611-2096900 GCA_026780765.1 Petrocephalus schoutedeni
CTAAAATCCGGGATATTTTACCCGACTCGCGGGCATCCGTGAGCCACTATCAATATCAGGGAGACTCCCGGAACTTCAGGGAGACTTGGGATGTCTGCCTTCTCGTAATTTGCTTATTTCAACACATAGTTTACAAGTCTTAGATGTAATCGTTAAAAGTCTTGTTAAGGAAATCCATCTATCCATCCAAGTAACTGTTTACACTGGGGTTGTACCCTCAAAGGTCTGCCAATTGAACCCTAGCTGTAGGTAAATGTACTTTTTAGTCTAATTTAAGGTACAAAAATGGACTCTTATGAACATTTTTCTACCCTTGGGGGCACATTAACGCTGTTTGCACTTTGGAGAATAAAATTGTACCAGGTCTGTACAGTTTTATCTGACAGTGTGGTGCACTAAATGCTTATTGGCTCAGGATTAAAAACGATATTCGTGGTGTCCAAGACTTCCTCACCAGACACTGTAAGTCACACTTGGGCATGCTGGTTCTCTCGGTTTATGGTTGCTATCTGTGTGTCCCTCATCGCACTGGAACACCTTGATGCCTCCGCCCCCAGATTTACATTGCATTGCATTTGCATTCCGAACTCCGTGGTCCATTGCTTTGGTTTAGTGCCATAATATATTCCCGCTCAGTAATGACTTAGACTGAACACAAAAAGGCAGACCATTTCTGCAAGACACTGTGTAGCGCATCTGCAAAGAATTCCCTACTGTCAGTATTTTTACTATGACGATGGGTAACTGGATAACCAGAAACCATCTGGTGATCGATTCAAAGAGGGAAGGCTGACTGGGACTGGGCCAGAGTTACAGCTAAACTGGAAACCTTGCACCTAAATTGCAACCTTAAACCATGCATAAACCTGTCCTTAAGTGATTCTAGAGCAGGGCTGCCCCATCCTGCTCCTGGAGAGCCACCACCCTGCAGAGCTTAGGTGCAGCCCCAATTTAACACACCTGATACTGATAATCAGACCCTTCAGAAGCATCTCAGTATTAGAGTCAGCTTTGCTTCAACACAACTGACTCTCATTGAGATGCTTCTGTTAGCTAGTTGTTTTTATTTGCCAGGCTGTTTTTTTTGTCTCAGTCTGCTAAAGGCTTAGTTTTCGAAATCCGTTTAGTGATCTATCCCGTATTTTTATTCACCGGAGTACTCGGAGGAAACCCCACAGGGAATTTCGGAGTTTACCACATGTATGCGGAGGGCGGAGACTGGAACCCTGGTCCCAGAGGTGCGAACCAACAGTGCTAGTCACTGCACCACCATTGCTTTATAATTAAATAAATGTGATATATTAATGTAGACTACTACATAGTTAAAAAAATGCGAGTGCAGTTTACGAGTCACCGATATCACTGGATACGGCGGTAAGTGAGGCAGCCAATTAAATTGTTATTGAGGTGCACTTAAGTCGTGGGGGAAACTTTATAGAATGTCAACTGTAATATCTCAGTAAGGACAACAGAACACGATTATTTATGCTGCCACCTACTGATAACTATCATGATTACAGCCCCTAATTCACAGCAAAAGAAGCGTTTCGTTGGCGAACGTTCCACCTATTCACAGGACCTCCAAATGTACCTTAAGCTCTCTGAGAATAGGATTGTCGATTAAGCCCAATATTCATTAATATGTATTCACTTTCATTTAAGAAGTCTCGTCTGCAATGCGAAGACCGATTTTATAAAACTCTGTAATAACTGTACCGAGAACCCGAGCCAACAGAGTGTATGTTATGTTCTTACGGCAAATGGCATAAAAGGCAACGTGCGAACAGAGACCGTTTTGCAGTTTGAATAGACGGTGTTAGGCAGAATGGGTTTCTTTATAGGATATATAACACTGCGCTGATGCACGAATAATCCAAATCACTGCAGGCATCCAGAGCAACGTGTGTGGCTCAGCGTCTTGCACTCTGCTCGTCAACCTGCGCAGGTATTCGCATATTTCGAATATTTTAAAAGCTTTTTAAAATTGCATTTAAATGGATATTTCATAAATAGTTGATTACTTATGAACTATATGGTTCTTGATCTTAACTGCTCTTAAGGGCTTAATTGTTTGTTATAGTTGCCCAATGAAGATTTTGCTTCCTAGACGCAGAACGATACATTTTGTTTAGGTGTTGAATTAATTTTCTTTACAAGCTAGGTCGATCCAACATTTAGGGAGTATATCTAGTGAAGCAGGGTCGTATCTAGCCATTGGGAAAATGTTTTGGGGTGGAAAAGGATCAGGAACAAAATAGAAAATGGGATGATTTTAAAATATAAAATTATGGGAAATTTCCCAAAACACAGTTTTGAAATGATGCGTATGTACTGCAAAAAGATTTGTTATACATGTCACCAGAACAATTTGAAGAATATACTTAAATGAATAGTACTTTTATTTCTGTTTTACACACGTATATGTCTGACACAACACTGCACAGGTCAACGTACACATTTTTCTTTTCCATATAAAATAAGTGGGGAATCCACACAACAAATACTGAAATGACAAAGCCTGGGTTTTTCACTTTTGGGCCAAGTAAAAGTTAATGTAGAGAAGATCCATAGCCAAGCTCTTCAGAGGCGTAATCCGTGACTGTGACGTCTTCCAGTAAGTCAGTATCAAATCTATTGTCTTGGTCTCTGAAGGGGAAGTCAATTAATGAAGTTTATGTGATGAACAGAAGCATGAAACTGCAGAAGTGAGAAACAAGTGCTAAAGAGAGGAATATCTCCTGGTAAGGACCCCCCCCCCCCCCCAAACCCCGGTGTTGTCTTACCTGCTATCTACGGGGGCCGAGCTGGACCCGCGTAAGAGCATCGCCATGACATCAAGGGGCCTCCCATATTTGGCCGTCCGGCCAAATCTCTGGGGAAGGGTTGCGGAAGGCGAGGTTAGCACTCCTGATCGGGGACACTGGTGACACGGGATGACGACGGACGCATCTGTGGCCTGGGAGCGGCCAAAACGCTGCGGCAGGTTGAGGAAGGACTTTGGCATCCGCACGGTCTCCAAGTGCCGGCCGAAGCGGAGGGGCAGGTTGGCGTGGAGCGGAGTCAGCTTGCCAGCCGGGGGCTGCAGCCTGAGTATGGTGGGAACGCTGGCCTTCCGGCTGCTGGGGACCATGCTCAGCATATAATCGTTCTCTTCAAGGCTTCTCAGATTTTCATTGTTGCCCTACAAAAAATTTACAATGTATGAAAGGTTATGAAATCAACCTGCTTTTAGAAGCATTTACACAAGACCAGCACATATACTCTTCTTGAATGATATTGGTGGTCTGCAACCCTTCCAGTCTACCACTAGACTTTTTAAAAAATCCTGCTATCCAATCACAAAGGAGGTTTCATAAACCTTGTCTCCCCGTCCTCTTACCTCTGGAAATTGACCCTGCCGGGCGGATGGCTTGTAGAATACCTCTATGCCGGTAACACCTTGGAGCGCCAGACATCCCAGAATGCCTAGCATCAGCTGCAGGCCCGCACTGTGGTGTGTCATGTCTCTCCAGAGCAATAGTTTCTATCCCACAGCGCAGTGCAGGGGCCAGCCTGCCTTACTTAAAGCTTCCTCAGACAAAAAAACAACAAAAAAAAACACAAACCCTTTTCTTCCTGACCCTCATTACCTCACTAATATGACGGTTGTCTCCAGTCCATTCAACCTGGGAAAATATGCATTCAGGTGAAATTTCAAGTATGTTATGACGTGGGAGACACTCGTAGGATGTGGCACACCATTTCTGAATTATTTACTAATTGCTGAAACTAATTACTAATAGAGAGATAATTAAGAGGTAGTAGAGGCCCTAGCAACAGGAAAACATGCTGGCTAAACGAGGGGCCAAAGTAACAGCTTGTTCCGGCAGCCCAGAATGCTTTATATTCTCCAGACAAGCGCTAGAGGGGTCATCAGACCGACAGCTACTTACATGGCGTCGGATGGCGGCCCTTGATATAATAGGGGTTGTTTGGCCACATCTGCCAAATAATTCTCGTATTGTTCCGACTTGTCGCCCTCCTTCCTGTCTCTGATACAGAACAGCTTCCCCTGTTCTGGTCAGGGGGTGGTGGGTGAACTACGATGACCCCTGTGGTTTGGGAGATTCACTCCCATCATGCCAAGCTCCGATTTCACGTTGTTTATAAAGTGGGGCTGAATCCTGGTGCAGGTTGTCCTGGGTGTCGTCTCGAATTCCCGCCTTCAGACGGTTCACCTGCTGAATACAGACATTTGCTTAATACTGCTTACACTACCTTGTCTGTCAGTGTACTGAAAAGGCAAATACTGTCAGACAGGCTGAAGGCCTTCCAGGCTGTGTGTTCCTGGTAATATTTACATTTCCCTCCTCTCTGTGTAAGTATGTGTTAAAAGGCGTAAAATGTGTGTGTGTGTATGTATGTATGTATATATATATATATATATATATATGTATTGGGCGGTCAATAGATTAAAATATTTAATCACAATTAATCGCACGACTGTCTATAGTTAATTGCAAATATTGAAATGGAAAATTTAACAGGTCAATGTGCTGATCTGTTGTTGGGCTTGAGCTTTCCTTAAGTTATGATTTGAGCATAATTGTAATAAGCTAAATGTTCTACCTGTGAGGGTTTCTGATGACCTTTGAATATGAATATGAATATATATATATATTACACACACACACACACACACTGTTTTTCCGGCATGCCTTGCACTGCATCGCATGTATCTGTAAATATTGTACATTTATGTGTTCTAGTCTATTTGTGTTATACAGTACTCTTCCACATCGCAATCATTCCCATCGTGGTTTCCATATATCGTGTGGTTGGCATAAGAGAATAAAGGGGAATTTCTAAAGTTCATTAACTCATAAATGCATAAACTACACATACAGTGCAGTGTGGAGGACACCAGGTATATTTGTGGTAGCCGCTCATGTGATCACATGGTGATTTCTGTATATCGTGTTTCTTCTATCGGGGGGGGACCGAAAAATGTAGTTTTTCCAGATGACGAGGGGCCTGCGTCCCTAACCCATCCCCAACGCGTCCCTAACGGTCGACTATAAATAGTAAATGTCGTAACCGTGTGATGTTTGCCATGGAATACATGCTTTTTCGTTGGCGTGTAACCATGAACGGGATTATCGTGTAAACTGTTGGCATTCATGTCTGTGCTACCCCTAGTTTAGGTTAATAGTGGGTTCATTTTGGAGACTGATTCTTCCTTTAAAGAGCTGGAGTCTCCTTTTATTAAGATGAACCATACACTCACTATATGTTCTCCATCATAAGAAACCTGCCCGGCATGTCTCTGCAGGATCTCCAATGCAAGTACCTAATAACAGAGTGTACATTGTAAAATCCAAGAGATCAAAGCGAGCCAAAGATGCCTACTTCCTCACACATAGAGCAGAGGCTGATTGGCCAATATTTAGGCCAATCAGCAGGATGCCTCAGCCCATTGAACCAGCTGGGTACTCATATGGAGTGCATCTTTGTCAATGTGCAGCAGTAGCTCTGTGATTTTACTGGTGAAAGGCATGGGGATGTGATTAGCTTATTGTAGCATAATGAAGGGGACCTCGAAAGCCTTGCCAAACAACCCCCAGCCACCCCCCCACCACCACATCACAGTCTCCTTTATCACACAATGGCCAGATAAAGCCCCTTCTTGAGTATTGTCTCAAGCCGCACACATTTTTCACAAAAAGCCCCCTGAAACAGCGTTCTTCAAGCCGCCCGTTCTTCATCCAAGCGAGCCCGCCTGTAACGAGGCTGTCAGAGAACGTGTAGGCCTCATCCCTACCGCATTCCACTCCGCAGTGCCACACACTCATTAATTACCTCAAACAAGAGCACGTCAAGAGGTTAATTCCATCCTAATGCCCATGAGAACAAGTGAGTCAGAGCTCAAAATGCCGACCCACGGCATGTCAGAAATAAAGAGGTGGAGGGCTTTAATTTCTCCAACCATAAGCTGAGGCTAATTGCTATGCGATTGCTATGTAGCCTGTTTTTATACACCCAAACAAGGGATTCTGGGTAAATATTTAATAAAGGTTTCAAATATGCAAATGATGGTTTGTTTTGTGCTGGGCTGTTATGCAAAAGCAGATCAAAATTTGCAACCCCGATGTAAATAAGCGCACGTGAACCTGAGAGCCATTTCCAAATAGAGAAACAACTGGCTTTATAGCTACATTACCTGAGCCATATGTCTTTTTCTGTAGAACGTGAATGAAAAATTCTGCAAGGCTTCTTATATGGAAACAACAAGAGTTGATTATCTCATTAAGGATTACACAACCAAAACTGGTAGCTGATCAACCTTAAGGGCCTGCAGTTAGTAGATGGTTAAAGATACGGACACTGCCATACAAAGTTGCAATACAATTTACTGAATTATTATTTAATCAAGACCAACAGGGCATTGTAATAACATGTCTCCAGGGCTGTGGGTTTGATTCTGGGCTCCATGGATGTGGAGTTTGCATGTTCTCACTGTGTCTATTTGGTTTTCTTCGGAAACTTGACTTCCTCCCGCAGTCCCAAAACATCTGGGACGCCCACAATGTCTGTGTCAGTGATTTCGCAGTAATACTCTGGCACCTAGCGGTGAATTTTGGGCTCAAGTCATTGTTGGAGCCCCAGCTACAGCATAAAATTATGCTGTAACAAACAGAAACAAAATGTAACTCCCCCCCCCCCCTACAATTTGAGACGCTGGGCTACTGCCCAGATTAGTCCATGCATAAGACAGACCTCGCTGGCATCCCATCTATGATATCGCGAGCTTCAATAGTCTCCATGGTCACAATGATCCTGCACTAACAATCTACTGGTGGTACATCCCTGTTCTTTTAGATAAGATAACTCTTTGTGCAATGACAATATTCATACTTTGTACAATAGTACAACGCAATTAGCGTGCTGTCCCACATCGGCACTAAACCCAACACAACTGTGTAAAAATATTAATAGTGTGGGGAAAAAAAAGAAAAATGTATGTGTATATGTTTCTAAATAATGTACATTGCACGTTGCCCACTGTCCAGAGACGTGCAGTGTACATTATTTTTAAACATTTTATAAATACCACCATGCTACTACTGTCTACCGTAATTTATGTTCGAGAAACAAACAAACGAGCCGCTTACATTGGCTTGCTCATTGAACTATATTTTAGTTCAGGATGCATTATGAAGGCGCAATATTGATTCTGTCCAGCAGGTGGCAGAGTGGGACCTCGCTTGGGGGGTGCACGCACAAGGCGCAGTGTCGCTGCTTTCTTTGAGCTCCTGGTTAGGCCATGCCGTGGCAGACTGCACTCACTGTTCAGCAACTTTCTAAAAGGGGTGACAGGTGGGAGCCATTTGAACTGACATGCTGCCGTCGAGTTAGCCGACGTGTTCTGTATGTGCGGCGGATTAAGTGAGGACTAATGACATTAATCTGTTCAGAAGGGTGCTGAGTAGCTGCATAGCTTACTGACAGTGTGCCTTAAGTTACCCCGAGGAAGCTCGCCTTATATAGGCTGGCTCGCCCGCCGCGCCATTAACGAGATATTTCAGGCGACACGTCACATATCAAGCGCAATTTTTTTCTTTTTTCCTCGGAAGGCACTGGGATCCGACATAGGATCAAACGAAAGCGACGCAGCGTCAGGGAAATGTGGAGCACGTGTGGGACAAGCGCGTCTCTCGCCCACGTGCTCTCCGTCATGCACGCGCATGCACAAATGTGCACGAGGCTGCTGTGGACAGTTCTGATGGGCCCCTGCAGCCATCCCCCCACTTCTTCCTGGTCAAAATTCCAAGCATTCTGCTTCCATAGAGCCGCCTTATGGCTGGACCTGAAATGGCACTTAATTAATTAACCAAGTGCAGTCTACTTTTTAAATGGGCCTACTTATTTCTTATTAACCAAGAAATTTGTTGGATAGTGTATAGTAGCCAGCTGTGATATGTGCTCTGAGTAAAACGTCAGGGAGGGCTACTGAAGTTGCAAATTCCCATAGGAAGAAAAGCAGCCACGAATGAGTCAATTTGCCAGTCAATTTTACAAAAGAATCACTGGTGTTCAGTCCTGGAAGACTTTAAACGTATTTTCTCACCTTTTTTGATCGCCCTGACCTTTGTTTGGGATTAGTATGTGTAGCATTCTTATAATGCTGGATCACACGTGAAAAACATTACTCATAAACAGATGTACCTGGACCTAAGACTATCTCGGCTGTGGTCAGCATGTTGTTTTGGAAGAAAACGCTAGGAAATATATCATTTCGTATTTTGGGAATTATTCACAGGAATCAACAAATTGGTTAGAACTGAAATCAGCATAGAAGCAGGCCCCACAGGATTGTGCTTGGCACCAGTAAGCACCAGGCAGTATAACTCGGTGAGATCTAGTTACTGTGCACATTGACTCTGCCTCCTGGTCCTGAGCTGCTTTAAGGTCAAAGTTCAGCCTTGCCTGTTTTCAGATCATGGCTTGCTCTGCTGTCAATAATTACAATTACCATTCGGCTTACTCAGCTGAAGGCTGCAATGAGTTCAAAGGTCTCTGGAGAAAGAATAAACAAGTAAATGGGAAGAAAATGCGGGGGGAAGTGTCTGGCCAGAGCGCAAAAGTAAACAGGACTGACACGGTTGATATATGAATGCTTCATATGTCCAGCAGACAGTCAAAACGGCTGCTTTTCCATGTGATGACCGTGGATGACCTATAAGAATGAAGGGAGAATGATGATTAAATGGAGAACGTGCAGCCAAACAAAACAGTGTCTGAAAGTGCCCTCCGGGTTACCCCAAAGACTCCTTTCGCAGACGCAATTTATTCGTTATTTATGCTCAAAATAATTAATGACGTGCTTGTTGCCATTTCTCCAACATTGCCGTGTGTATGTTTTCCATAAAATTCCCGTTACGCCGCTGTTAATTTCGTTACACGAATGAAGCTCTTGGCACTGCAAAAGTGAGATGGTCTAGTCGTTGACCAGCTAGCAGAGCTAGCGCAATGCTAATGGAATGCGTGCTGAGACCGTGTTACAGCAAACACGACACAACGTGCTTCAGTGACCAACCTCAGCACAAGCTAAAGGAGAGTTTGGCTCACAGGGTTTGCATTTCATTGACTGCATATGGAATGCACTACTGCAAGTATCTAGTTTTGTATGTAGTAATTGTCCCACGATGCTGGTTTGTGTGCTGTGGAAAATTACTTGGGCAACTATGAGTGGCTCTCCATGACGAGTGAGTCACCGCCATTATAGTGCATATTTTTGCCCATAGGTCACAAGGCAAGAATTTAGCTGTAATTCATTACCCACGAAATCTGTATCCACACTGGATGTCAGCAGTTTCTGTAGACAGACTGGCCAACATGTGGCTGTAAACAAGCTTGTCAGTCTCGTCATAGACAGGAAATCTCTCCACTGTTCTCATATGGCCTGTAAACATTTTCTATCTAGATCCTGTTGATCTTTTGATCTTTTTGCAGAAATACAGTGTACATCAAACATCAAACATTAACATTAAAATAAGACCTCCAGAAATGTATTATGCAATAATGCATTGTTAAACCCAAGCCTCCCCGATTTGTCCTGAAAGGTACATAAACTCATGGGTATCAGCCTGCCTAAATGTCCTGGAAGATACATAAACTCACAGGCATCATTTACTGTAGATTGTAACTATCCACCTTTGCCTCCCAAGACCACCCCCAACCACTGGGGGAGCCGTCACTGGTTTTTGGTCTTTTGCATCCTGGTGGGACAGACAACATGCACCCTATTGTTAGAAGTGCCTCCAGCACTACATGCGAGACTTAGTTATGTTCGCTGTAGCACGCATGCTAATACCGCTAGCATAAATGTTAACACCTCGTAACCCGAGGAACGTTCCGCTGAACCTCACTTGAACAAAGGCCCTGTACCTCTTCACTCATGTAAAATATCCCCTGGCATTACCGAGTAAAGCCTCTTTGGGTAAAAACATCACTGTCATGCTAGTGAGATCAAATACAAGGGAGCTCCTGGCGGGCCTTGCACTCTCTCCCCGTGGTCTGACCAGGTCTTCCGCTCGCCCAGCGGGCGCAGTGCTGGCCTACCTCAGGGCTAGGTTCCTCACATTGTGACATAGTTCTCAGAGGGCCACGTTCTAGATTTACATCCCCCCCGGTTGGTGTGGGGTGTCTCTTGCCTCCGTCTGACCGATGGTCTTGATAAGCCTGGCGCCAGGCGTCTTCACACTGATCCTGACTGACCCACCGAGCTAAATCACAATGTCAGCCCCCCC
>JAODKL010000047.1:2105427-2117365 GCA_026780765.1 Petrocephalus schoutedeni
CCGCCTTTAGCGCTGATGTCACCGGCGTGGGCGGGGGGGGGGGGGGGATTAGGTTGCCAGGCGCTCCTTTTTACGGCCCACAGGTTTTCACGCCCACACCCCCACATCACTGGCACAATAGCTCCCACGCTGGGAATGGGGCCCCCAGCTGCACGGAGGCCCCTGGGAGGGAGCCAGCTATGTGCCCTGCTGGACATATGCTCTCTGTAGCCTGTATTCACACGCAGGGGGGGTGGATCACTATTGTCCTGTCAGCAAACTGCCCACGAAAAATCAAAATCAGCTGTAAATTTTCAGATGCAAACCTCACTGTGCTATTTGTGACCTGCAGCAGTGTTTAGGACTATGAAATTACATGTGCCCCCCAAGGATGGGGAGCCCCTTGTGGCCACAAGCAGTCATTGCACGTTCCGCTAATGAGGTAGCTAGCTACAATGCTAGCTATTTATTTTGTTTACTTTTTGAATGGAGACACATTAACAAAGAACCCCGACATGAAAGTGTGGAATGCGTCGCTTCCTTTCGCAGTGGGAGAGTGAAACTGGGAGTTGACTTGATGTGGGCTGGCCAGGGCCACTGGTCCCAGCAGCACAGCACACGCTGGGAGGGCCGCGCACCTTCAGCACACACCGCCTTCCCCGAAATACGATTCTGCTCTGGATTGATGCCAGCGCTGATCACACTTCCTTCCGCCCCCACCTCCCCTCCCGCCCCCACACACAATCCACTCCAAGTGTATCGCCTTCCTCTCTTCATCCTGGGTGACATCTCTGATAATGATGACAGGGACAGTAATTCATCCACATATCAGAGACCGTCTGAAAGGGACAAGCCGCTGTCCGTAAGATTATATCCATCTGCAGTCCACACATGCGTTTCATCTGTTTCTCTCCTGTCTTTAATTTGTACCATGTGTCCAGTAGGATGCCAGAGGGTCGTCAGTTTTAGTCCCCGGGAACGGGGCAAGATGTCAAATACGGTGAAAACGGGGTTCACTGCTCCACTGCGTGCCGGTCAGCGATAAACACCATGGGTGAAGGTAGCAGTATAGGGGTCAGACGGTTTCTGGGGTGACGAACCGGGGAGTCTGGCCGTTTCCTGCCTCCCAGAGAAATCAGGATGAGCTCCAAGCCCCCCCCCCCCCAGTTTTCCACGTGCTAAAACGCTTTCGCTGTTTTTCACCCTCCATGCCGCCGTCTCCCGGCTGATTTTGCCCAGGACGACGGCTGCCATCATCAAGTGGGGAGAGAGAGCCGGAAGATGAATGGGCTGTTTGAAACGGGGTATTGGAGCCAAGGACAGACAAACGATGCAGGCGACTGAAAGCTCCCTGTCAGAGAGTGAGCTTAACCTGCCGGCGGATGGAATGCCGGCGAGCTGGGCGCCAGCGGGGGCAGTGCGTGCGTTGGGGGGGGGCACAGCCGTGCGAGCCAAGCCCATGGTCAGCATGGCACCCCCACCCACAAGCTGGCGCTGGCCGTCACTCTGGAGGTGGTGATGGATGGGAAGTGTGTGGGGTGAGAAAGACCCGGGGGGGCGCGCGGGGGGCATGCGGCTCACTTAGGGAGGTCAGATTCAGTGCACTTTCCTGCCCAGTGTGGCGATAAGCCTAACTCACATGAGAAGGATTCACATTGGGGGGGGGGGTTGGGTTCTCATCCTATTAATCTAGGATACAGGCCCTACAAGGTCAGCTCAGGGACATTTCTCGATGGGTGCATATATGTGTGTCTCATATATATTACATTTTACTTATTTACCAGATGCTTTTATTGAAGAAGCAGGGTCAGTCAGTTCCTGGAGCAGCTGCAGCTAAGGGCCAAGGGCCCAGCAGGGAGCTCACTCAGCTGATCACGGGATTTGAACCTATAACCTTCCGATCAAAGGTACAGCAACCTAACCCGCTGAGGGCAGTTGGGTATGTTGCTGGGTTATCTACCCAGCATGACCCATTTCCCAAACCCTGTCACCAGTGCATCTGCGCCCCCTCCGAATGTATCCTAAGAGCATGAACCCTCATACTACACTGTATGGGCAGAGGAGCCAAACAGACAGTGAATGAAGTGACAGAGAAAGCCCCAGAATTCCCTTTGATTCTCGCAGGAACATTCTGTGCATTTCTCAGTTGTTACAGTATCTCCACCCAACCAGCCCATTTGCATGCAGCATCTAAGCTGGAATGGAGGTGCTAATATAACTTCTACCTTGAATGGCTATCCATCCATCCATCCATCCATCTATCATCCATATGTCCATCCTGCAACTGCATGTCCTGCTCAGAGAGTTTCAGGGTGGCCTGAAGCTGATCCCAGGCAGGGCATACACTCACCATGCTCCTTCTGATCCAATTAGAAGTGAGTACACATGTGTGGCCTTTGAGGTGCACTGGGGCATTGGTGCTGTTGGCTGTTTAAGCGGTCGGCTTACGGAAACAGCCCCCTTTCAAACACTCAGTTTTTGTTCCACTTCTTGCTGATTGCCATTTATTTGCTAATTTATTATTTGCAAACATTGCTCTTTGTTTTTATCTGACCTCCACTAGCCCCCTCATGCGGATAGATCTTTGAATAATTGAAGGTTTCGTTATCAAGGCTGAGGCTTTGAATTACAGCTCTACGCATCTGTTATCTAGAAACCCCTCCTTCCGCGGGCTGTGAGGATTCCAGGAGTCAAGATTTTAAGATGTTTGTCAGAAGAATCTAAATATTACTTCCATTAAGAGGAACTGTGTGTATTTGCATGACTGTTCTGGATATGCCTTTGGATTCGGGTTCAAAGTGGGCCGAGGTGGGAATCTGATCCATTCATTGTCATGAGAAAGTTCCAGAATGTTTTTAAAAATGGCACATTTGGCCACATTCCACCATCGATCAGCACCTCTCCATCTTCAGGGATACTCGGCTCGCTGTGTTAATTTGATTTATCTGACATGAGATTTTCAGTGAGACCCCATCCCACCCAACAGCCTGGAATCCCCCTGTCTTCGTTTGATCGCGGAGCAGGCACATGTGTGCGAGGCCCTCCCCATGTGTTTCCACTCAGCGCCGGGGATTCCGCGCATGGCTGGGAACACCCTCCTCTGTCCTATCCCCCGAGTTCCACGCTCACTGCGCTTCGAGTCACACATCCAGCTCTGGCCTGACGGCACGCCAAAGACCTCACAAAATTCACGTTGTTTAGTGGCTGTTTTTTTTAGAGGATGCTACTGAAATGAAATGAAATGAAATGCTTTACATTTATAGAAGTACTGGCACATTAGCGATACATAGATAGACAGAATGTAGAATGATTGACTGACTGAGGCCAGAATAAATATGAGGGGGTACATGTCCCTCTAGATCAGGGGTGGGCAATCTTATCCAGGAAGGGCCGGTGTGTATGCGGGTTTTCCCTGCAACTCTCTAATTAGGTTACTAATTAGAGGACTGATTGGCCGAAGAGTCCTCACACCTGGGTTTGCACAGCTGACCTAAAGGTTATCCCGAAAACCTGCATACACACCGGCCCTTTGCGGAAAAGATTGGCTACCCCTGCCCTAGATAGATAGATAGATTGATTGATTGATTTGGGGGGATTAAAGGCCTTGCTCCAGGGTCCGACTGCTGTCCTACTGTTCAGCTTACTGCAAACCATCACATGCTCGTACTTTATTTCCAACCTCAAAACAAACCTGGCGAGCTGACCGGTCCGTCTTTCACTGCATGTCTGTTCTGGACCGACAATCTCTTGATGACGCCCGGCGCTTCTGGATAAACTCTTTTCCTTGTAATCACATGCAATCAGCGTGGCGGGGCGTGTCCCGCCATCGCCCCGCGCCGAGATTGATCAGCAGATACCGGTGCTGTGCACACAAAGGCGACACCGCGAGGCCAGCGCCCTCAGCGCGGCCACTCAAACAAACGAGGGTCTCCTTTGTGCCCTATTTCCCGTCTTGTCCCGACGACGCTCCTCGCTCAGCGAGCACAAACCGCAGACTGCTATCAGAGGGTGTTGAAAGGGTCCGTCGGCACCTGGAGCTCCACAAATGGTTAACAAAGCCTTGTTGTTTCTCCAGGGGAGGCAGAGACAGGGGGGGCACTCTCTGCCCCCCTGGGGAAAGCTACGTCGCTGACAGACAGGTGGCAGACTTTACATTTACGTGTTTAGCGGATACTTTTGTCCAAAGAGATATAGAAGTAAGGTTAACAAAGCCTTGTTTCTTCAGGGGAGGCAAAGGGGGGGGGGCACTGGTGAGGAAAGCTTCGGGTCAGGGCATAGGGTCAGGTAGCACCCAGCACCCCTAGCGCAGTTGGGGTTGGGGTCTATACTCAAAGGGCCAACGTGGATATGATTACTCGCCAATGGGATTCAAACCCACAGCCCCGTGATGGATGTGCAGAGGCTAGCATTGTGTCACACTGGATACTCCATGTTCTGCTGCGTATCATGACTGAGCTTTAACATCCTGCTACAACAGCACAGGTTCGCTTTCGAACTTGGTGGGCGTCACATCAGCCCTGAACCCCCTGACCACCTTAAACGCACGTGATTCTCCAAAATATTGGTAGGGACATATCACTGTGGTCGATACCTAAATCGACACCCTTGTACACGTGTCACATATCACATTTAACGCCCTAACTCATAGCCAAGGAGAAAGGAAATTAGAAGTTAATTTTGATAAATCACTTGGCAAAAAGTATCCTTCCTTTTGGAGCTGTGGGGAAGGGTGGGTAATTGTGAGACTGAAATCATAGTAGATTGCCACTACACAATCCTTATCTGTCCTTCCGCTATCTCTGTTGGGTAATTCGGTATCTTAAAAAAACATTGCATTTTGGCGGAAGGGTGCAACTTGTCACACTAAGTAAAATCGCAGTTCACATGCTGAGGATTTTCCGATACAAAAGGAAAAAAGGGGGCTAGCAAACGGGGGGAGCAGAGTTCGTAAAGATCCCTCTCAAATGCGTAGCCATGTGCAAAAAAAAAAAAAAACCCAGAACCCTGCACATCACGGCGGTACACTTGACAGCCAAAGCTGTCAGGGCGTCTTTTGTTGTCCCGACTGCGCTCCGCGTTACATCGGAGCCTCTCCGTGCTTTTGTATCAACAGCTGAGAAAACCCACAATGCCGTCCCGCATGAACGTGACATCGCGAGTTAAGCTCCAAATAGCGGCCAATGCCCCGATCTGTCAAACAAGCAAGACAAATGGCAGAAACGTGAACCGCCAGTCGGGTCTGGCTGTCGGGAAAAAGGTGGGCGCGCTCTTTGAAGTATCACAACAAGTGCGCAGTTTGCGTTACGCTCCGGCGGCGGCGAGCGTAACCCGAGAGGAGGGGGGGGGGCTGTGCCCATGCTGAAAGGGGGGCCGCCCAGGAATGCCCGAAATGTGCATCACCCTCCCCGATCCGTTCCTCCTCCCACTTGCCTGGCGCGGCCTCATTTCGCTTTTGCTTATATGTAAATAAGACACAATTCATTTAGTCAGTGTAGTAAGATTTCGCGCCATATAAATGCACGTTTACGTACAAATGTATATCAGTGTTTTGTGAATTTATTTCAGCATTAAATTATATATAATTATTAATCTTACTTTGCTTTGTTCCATTATTCTATTATTTCATTGATCCATATGTTAGCTGTTCTCTGTCTTTGGTTTTATTTTAATCTTATACGGGAAGCACTTTCAGCTGCATTTATTTGAAGAGTGCTGTATAAATAAAGAATATTATTGTACTTGTGTTCTGCGACGCTGTTGAGTGTCTGCAAGCGCCGTTCCTCTTTAGTGATGCAGTTCGTCGATGTTTGGCACATGAGAGATGCGGCATGAGCCTGAGGCATTAAGGCATTGAGGCCCCGAATGAATCCAAATGAGCCACGAATGATTTGTTTAGCTCAGGTGTTTTGATAAACACTGCTCTCAGTTTGAGAATTCCGTATATTTCGCAGTGGTCCTAGTCCTGGGCTGTGTTGTTCAGTACCTTCGTAGTGCTATAACCATCGTAATTTAAGAGACAGAGAATTCAATATGAGGAGATTCGGACATATTAGCTGTCTGGCTCAGCACCTGATGTCCATAAGAACCTAGCAAAGGGACTGGCACATGATGTCATGGCTTCTGATATAACTTCCCTTGATACATTAATTAAATAGTCGTGAGTAATTTTCGCGACCCATGTACTTGCAGTTTGTGGATTGTCTATTTGGGCATGGATCAGGAGACAGCACAAATGGTCGAAGCAGAAAGGCCAGAGCAAGCTCTCATTCTTGAGGAAACGAGTGCAGAAAATGACTGAGTGTGGTCTGCTAACCCATTGTAGCTAATTTCCTGCGCTGTGGTGCACTTGAGAATCAAGGGGGGATGTTAGGCGACTGAACAAACCAGTCAGGAGGACTCGTTCTATTTCAGGGCCCATGTTGGGAACCCTGGAGGTAGTCACTGATTGGAGGATGACGGCAAACATCACGACCAATGACGCTGCAGCTCCAGCCGTCGGTCCATCCCATCACAATGTGCCCAGAACCACTACTGGGGCTCCAGAAACATACAAATATATATGTTTCTGAGGAGCCAAAATTCGTAAAAAGTCTGTTTGCCTGCCTGTTTATTTGCCTGTCTGTCTGTCTGCCTGTTTGCCTGTCTGTCTATTTGCTTGTCTGCCTGTCTGCCTGTTTGACTGTCTGTCTGCCTGTTTGCCTGTCTATTTGCCTGTTTGTCTGTTTGCCTGTCTACTTGCCTGTCTGTCTGTCTATTTTCTTGTCTGTCTGTTGGTTTGCCTGTCTGTCTGTCTATTGATATGATGCATCTTTATAGTTGTTTGTAATTCTGGTTTGGTTACATCAAAGCTGTGATCCTTTGTTAAGTGCTTCCCTTATGTTGTCCACCCCACATATAAAAACAATAATGGATTCCAGACGCACCTGGACGTGAGCACATGGCGGCCAGCAAGCCGAGCGGCTCCTGACCGTGTTTCCCACTCGGTTTACGCCTCGTCTCCCGCCTGCCTGGTTCCTGTATGAACTGCAGACTTAGTGTATGGGAGAAAAAACAGTCCCACCTTCTCCTGCTCTTCTTTGTATTTTTTTTTCAGTCCTCCTACTATCATGTCCGTATCATGTCCTCTTTCTGTTCTGTCATCTTTATCCCACTCCATCACCACATCTGTCCACATGAAAGTGAAATTCGTCCCAGCCCCCATAAACATCTGGAATAAGGCTTTGAAAATCAGTTAAAAAAATAAAGCTTAGGTTATGATTAAAGGAGATTACCCTAAACAGTGCTCTCTTGTTGACGTTTTCCAAACACACATAGATGTGAAAACAGGACCAGTGATCTTGCAGCAGAGAAATAGTGCAGTAACCGTCTGAACCCTCTCTATAGGCAAATCACACATATGCCTAAAAACAGAGAGACGGCCCAAAGACACCTGAATAATATTTTACTCCCAATGTATGAGTGTGAGCACGGCAGTGTGCCGTGCATATATGCATGCATTTAGACTGCAGAATGCTCTTTTGGTGAGATTAGTCTTTAGTGATCTTGGAGTAAGCTGTAGTCTAAAATAGATAGATGAATAGACAGTTGCTTTTAGCTTCAATGATCATGTGTGTTTCAAAAAATCTAATAGATAAATAAGATATTAATTTGATATGAACCGCTGCTCATTAGATGCTTCTGAAACACATCTCCAGTCTTGCTCCTTTTGATTAAGTCAACATCTCTGTTGCTGTGCCCTCTAGTGGAGAGGCCTTGCAATTATCCAGATAAAAATGATCTGGTACATACTGCCCTCTTGTGGAATTAAGTGTTTACTACATAAGAAATAGGAAGGTGGAGTGGCATTTAAGTGTTCTTCCAAAATTATGGCAAAGATGGACACGCTTTTAACGTCCGATTCCTATCTGCAAGATTCACTTAATCATTTTTCTTTTCCATAATAGAGTTATGCCCTATATGAGATTCACCTGCCATATAAAACCCATCTATTCATTTTCTTACTGTTTATCCCAGTCAGGGTGACAGGGGCCCTGGAGCCTGCCCTAGCAGGGGCACATCCTGGATGGGATGTCATCAATAAAATATCATCTTTATTATACAAAATGAAGAGTGGCTTTCATTTGAATGCAAAACAATTGAAATGCGTTTGTAGTTATGTATGAGTTTGTTTAAACCTCAGACCAAAGGGTCGTGTGGATTCGTTCTGAGAGGAGAAATGGGCAGACAGTCGCAGCAGCTAAAACACACGCATATACCAGGCAAGTAGCAGCACGATCGGCTCCGCGGAGAGCAGAAGTGGGTGTTTTTTTAACCCAACAACAAACACTCCTCTGCGCAGACAGTGAATCGCTGGGACTGACGGGAGGGAACAGCCCCGAGTCGTGAACCAGGATTCCTCCAGCAGAATGTCTTTGATTGTCTGTCAGAGCCCTTCTGGTTCTTGAAGAATAGCTGTCAGGTTTGTCAGTGCGCTGGATGGGCGAGTATTTCACCCCTCGGGGTTGCGGACAGCCTCGAGCGAGGCACGGACCCCCCCCCGACCCGGACCTCTGCCTTTCAACCCTTGACCCCCTTCACTCGGATTTAAACGCCCAGCAATGATTCCAGCATGAGTCGGCCATTTAAGGGCAATATTCTTAAATTCAATTAACGTCTGGCAGGAAAGTTTTATGCTAAAAAAAAAAAACATGACAATAACTAAAAAGGAAGAAGACCCTCAGAATTAAGTTCCTCGGGACAACATGGAGTAAATTTACTTGAGTGTGTTTAGGTTACTTTGAACACGCCTGTTTATGTTGAGTAAAAGCTTTATATATATATATATATATATATATATATATATATATATAGTTTGTGATTTCTAGATAATGGCATAAACGACATAAAAAGACTGAAAACAAATAAAGCTGATGGCCTTAAATTGACTTTAAATGATATTCAAATGGCTCAGATCAGAGAACCTTTAAAAGGTAATGAAATAAGCAGATGACAGATGATGTCGTCCCACCGGCGGGGCTGGCGTCCACGCCAGGGGCAGCGAGCTGCGACTCGCCGGGAGCTAATGGAGCGGTGGTTTTCCCTCCTGCAGGCTGGCAGCCCCGTGCGGGCCTGCAGCGAGCCAGCGGGCCTGGGGTTTTCCTGGTGCCGGGCAGCCACAGTGTGAGCGCAGATGCTGGCAGGAGGCCTCTGAAAGCAGCACAGGCGGCAGTCAAAACCAGTGGCATTACAAATGTCGTATAAGACATCCATGTATCCGTCTTTATAACCTCTTATCCTGAACAGAGTGGATGGGGGGGGGGGGGCGCATTGGAGCCTATCCCAGACAACAAAGGACAGAAGGCATGGGGACACCCTGAAAGGGATGCCAGTGCATCACAGTGCACATGCACACACATACACTGAAAGAAATCTTCAATCACCAATTAAACTGGTGCAGAAGGAAAACAGAGTAATAAGGAGAAGGCTTGTGCCAACATGCAGACACAGTGCTGGACAACACACTAGGTGTCATAGAGAGCCGCCTATGGCGCCACCTTCTGGAGCGTCCTCAGCTTAGCAAGCTGGTTTCACTTTGTCTGGGATGGGGCTGACGGCCAGTGAGGCTGCTCAGGGAGCCACGTGGGCTGTGAGCGGTACTGTGTAAACTCACACAGTGTACTCCCAACCCCAGGTGGTGCGAGACCACAATTCTTCACACATACAATTATCGTTATTAAATATCTAAAAAAAAAAATAAATGCTGCACAAATGCCCTATATTCTGCATTATTCAAATATTTTCCACCCCAGGACACCCCCAGGCTATAAGAACCGATCTGTGTGACTCTCGATGCCTGAGAATCCCGTGGGGTTTCGAGTAAAGTCCTCGCATTCCATTCCGTGTGTGTTTTAATTTATGGCGGTTGAGGCCGTAACTCACTGAATCAAACGCGATTTCGCTTTGTCACACCACTCCGTTTGTACCACTGGCTATTTACTCGAGGAATGTGTCACACGGTGTTTTTTTTTTTGAGGGGTGGAATCCTTTCTTGTCAGGGTAGCAGCAGTAAATAGACAAATGTCTGACGAGGCCTGACGGAAGCCAGAACCGCTCTTGACCTATTTCGGCTTCTTCGTGTCACTCTCCATCTGGGCTTCCAGGGGCTGTCAAGAGCTGCCACTGTCCCCCTCCCCCGCCATGTCCTGACAACGCACAGTGGGACTTCCTGTCTGCCCTGCCCCCCCCCCCCCAAAAAAAAACCACTAGATCAATTATCATCATCCGTTCACCCAGGAAACACAGTCGCTTCTAGCCCTCCCGTTGACACCGGACTGTCTGCTAGCCATTACTGCGATTTCTCCTAATCTGTTGTAGGTACCAAAACACGCCAGAAAAGTGGATGGAAAACCGGGAGCAATAAACAAAAGAGCAGGCCAGAGGGGGCCAAACTGCTAGGTGGGCTAGATACGGCAGATAGGTGCTGGATAGTATGTGCAGGAGTCACTCCCCCGGGACGGGAGTTAGCGGCCACTTCGCAGGAGCTTGGCAGCTGTGCGCCGGGCAGTTGGTCCAGTCTCTGCATGCTGTTCCTTCGTTTCCTCTCGTCTGTCCCCGTTTTCTCCTGTTCCTCTTCGCCGTCTGTCAAGAATGAAGCCGCAAACGCCGGCGTCCCGTTCCAGCGGAGCGTGGCCAGAAAGCCGTCAAATGCCCGTTAAGCTTAAGCCGCCGTTTTCTGATTACGCTGAAAAACTTAGATGGCTGATGCTAGCGGCTCCGGCGTGCGTGGGCTAATTTTATTAACTAATTTTATTAATCTGACATCAAATCATGTTAGCCTCGGTGATCCCAATTAAGAATCGAGTCCTTCCAAAATCAGTTTACCCAGCCAATAATTAAAAAAAATATATATATATATTTATTTTTATTTTTCACTTACACTGTTTGGAAGTAAACATGTTGTGCCATTTCAGAACTAGCGCATGGCCAACGTTACGTAATGTGACGTTTTTCCACACTGTCAGTTAAAAAGGCAGCTGGTAACACTAAAATAACAATATATGCCCCCCCCCCCGCAACAAAAAACTCCTGCTTCTTTAAGTCACATTTCAACAATACAGGCGGCTGCCAAACGCCAACAAAACCGCAAAAAAAACACAGTGGTGTGCTGAAAATAAAAGGGGTCTAGGAGGCTGAAAAGTCTGGTTCGTCACAGATACCCTTTAAAAGGAGAGAAAAGTGCTTTTTTTTGTGCCGGTCTGCACGGTGGCTAGTGACGGACTCTCCCATTAAGGGCTCCCATTATGTCCACATCAGTGATGGGGAAGAAAAGACTTGGTGGGAGTCTGGGGTGAGGGTGGGGGGTGGGGGGTTAGAGGAGGTGCACGGATCTTCGCTGAAAAGGGCTGTCGTGGAGCGTGAAGGGGAGCCTCTTCGACTTGACCAGAGCTCTGTGCATGTCCGCCAGGCTTGGCCAGAGACTGTCGCCGACACGCTAACCCGCTCTATCCATCCATAGAGGAGTGTTTCTTTTTTCGTTTGTTTGCGGAATCGCACCGAAACCTCTGCGCCGGATGCGCGGGTGCAGACGCGAGGATCCCAATTAGACACAGAGGAGCACAGCCCAGACCCACATGGGTGGGAAGCTGGCAGCCCCGCCAGCCAGAGGGACAGAGCCGGGCCCATCAGTGAGAGTGACAGCACCGGGCCAGCTCTCCCCGAACGAGCGCGCTGGAGACGGGGGGCCCCTCCGACCCCGTCCCCTCGAGCCCCCCAGCCGCGCCTCTTGGCGGCGCTCGCCGGGCGACGAGGTCAGCGGCCGATGCAGATGCTCTCCGTGTGCTGCGGGGTGGTGGGGGGGGGGGGACACCACCAGGTCGCCCAGCCGTCCCTCCCACTGTGAGTGTCGGGCTGCAATTTAAACTGCGCCGCTGATCGGCACGTACACTGACCTGCCGCCCCCCCCCCCCCCCCCCCCCCCCCC
>JAODKL010000047.1:2138927-2160701 GCA_026780765.1 Petrocephalus schoutedeni
CCCCCCCCCCTCCATCCCGCCTTCCCCCCCCCCCTCCTGGCCCCTCCTCCAACTGCCCCCCTCCCCCAGCCCCCCCCCCCCCCCTCTTTTCGTGCACCATCTCCCTCTCCGTCCATCTCCATCATTAACAGAAGGGTCTTTGTTACCAGCAGAATCATTCCCATAGCAACAAGCTGTGACTGGCAGCTCCAGAAGGAGGCACTTGATGCTGCTGGATGCCGGTGGGGGGTGTGGGGGGTGGGGGGCTGGGTGTGGAGGTAGTAGGAAAATAGTGAGATCACTAACTACACCGCCAGAGGGAAGTGGACGTGGACCTAAAGAGGTTCCTTGGCAGGGGGACACCCTCGTAACTCTACCGTTTATTCCGTGCCTTACTTAAAAATCGTTATGGTTCAGCCGTCAGGACTCCCTGCAGTCCTGCCAGTCAGTCCTTCTCCACATTGTGGCCACCAAAGCTACAGAAAGTTATGCAATTCTACCACTGCACAGCTCGAGAAGGCAAATCATGCCCCGGCAAGTGGAACGCGGGCGATCAGACGTGCCCGCTTGCTTGAATTACAGCAAGTAGCAATGCTACGGAAGGGTTACTAGGGAGCTGAGGGAGCAGAGCGGGAATGGAGGCAGGTGAATGGGAGAGAGCAGGAATGTCAGCCGGCATGTGTTGTTATGATGGCCAGCGATCTGTATGCGGGGATGCTGGATGTGGATCTCGGCAGAGCTTTTATTTAACAGCTTCTCCTTTTCTTGTTGGCTTCCTGGTCATTATTCCTTAGGGATAAAGCTCATTTAGTCCTGGTTCCTTGTGAGGAAGAGAAAGAGTGAGAGAGAGAGAGTGAGTGAAAGAAATAGGAGGGGGAGGTGTTTGGGGGGAGGATCAGGCCTCTGCACTGAGCTGAGACCTTCTGGGGGGGGGGAGTAATCTGAGGATCTTAGTGCCAGAAATCCTACCCTTGCTCTGGGGGCCGGGGCCACCACTACATCGAGCTGGGAGGCCCCCCAGCGAGATACGGCAGGCGTGTTCGGCAATGGAGTCCCTCCTTAGGTCATGCCCCCGCCCCCCTCCTTTGCAGGGGCGAGCGGGCGATCTTCTGCCACGGCGCGAAAAACAAGCCGCGACTGTCGGGGTGCTGCGTCGCATGCCGCCGCATGCCTGCCTGCGCCTTAGCCGCACAGGGCAGCCTGCCGCCCGCATTCCCAGTGCTGCAAGTATATGGCTAATTGCAAAAAAGTATGTGCAATCTGCAAAAATATGGCAAAGCATTTAAAGTATATAATAACCCTCAAACCTCGTTTTCTGTGTAATAATGTCCCCTTTTTCCGCAAAATAACTAGTGGGAACGACACTGGGAACGGCCGTGAAGTGAAATGAAGCATTAATCACAAAGAGACGCTGTCGCTAGACGTTAGCTGTGATATATACAGAGCAGAGAATAAGGCGTAGAACAGGCCTCTGCAGGACTCTCTATTCTGGCCACTTGGCTTTCACTGGCTCCCCTTGTCCCCAAAACCCCCACATCTGCCCATTCCGTAGCACAGACCTCCCCATCAGACCCTGCATTTCCAAGCACAATAGAGCCTGCAAGCTAACATTCATGGATATTGAATACGCAGATACTGTCCTTATATATACGCAAACATACACGATCTGGTGTCGCATTAGTGCACATTCTGGAAACTGCTTTTCGCTGTCACACGTTAAAACACCCCCCCCCCACCCCGAAACAAAAATACAGTTAGAGAACGCAGTATAAAAACAGTTTAAAAACATGTTTTCTTTCCTGCTCTCTCACACACAGAAAAAGAGGTAAAAGCAGAGAGAGGCTCTTCCCCTCTGCCTGAAAGGACTTCATTTAACTCGTCCCATGCCTGAGTGACACCCCAGACTGAGGGAAAAGTCAGCCGGGTCCGTCGGGCTCAACAGACCCCGCGAAACAAAACATCAGAGGAGAAAAGAGGGAAGAGAGCCTTGGAACGAGCGAAGCCGTGGGCACCAGGAGAGAGCAGCGAGTGGAAAAATAAAAAGATTATTTTCAGGTTCAAAGACAGTCTTTCTCTGTGCTTTCTGACCGTCAATTAGGGCGGTACTCCCCCCGGGGGCAGGGGAGGGCTGCCTCTCATTGGTGCCATTCACCCGTCAATCAGCTTGACACCGACACCAAAGGCTTCATGTCGCGCTGCGGAAACTGTCTGTCAGCCCAGCGGCAGCTGCAATGACATCACCCCGCTTAGGCTCGGAGTAGGCCCAGCCCGGCCACGGTGGTGAGCTCCCCGGACCCCCCGACCCTCGCCCCGTCCCGTGCCCGCTCCCTCGACACCTCCACCCAGCTGCACCCCAGAGTCCCCCACTCGCCAGCTCAGATATCCCCACAAACGCCAACCCTCCCCACCCCCTTGCTTAAATTAAGCTATGGTTTCTGTGCAGTTCTTAAGAAATTCAACAAAAAAAAACTCACAAGGAATCAGAAAATAAGTTCTACTCTGGGTGTAAAACTATAAACAGCAACACTCTTTTTTTCTCATCTTCTCCATATCAGCGAAGCCGTGAAAATCAGTCCAGTTATGATGTGCTGTTATGCATGTAATTATATATAAACTATTCTTTGTAATTACAAAAAGCGTGTTGCGTGTCTGTGTGTTAATATTCACACAAGTCTTTACATGCATCTGTGTGTGTGTGTGTGTGTGTTAGTGTGAGGCTGTATGTGTCTGTATCCCAGTGGGATTTGTGATATGTACAAGGTGTCATGGCTGTCTTTGGTTACGAGTCAGTCATTGTTCATGAGCTAATAATTGCACTCATGCACACGCACACACACACACACACACACGGGCTGAGGCTCCATCACTCCAGGACCACCGGTGGGCTGCTTGCTCTGTGGCAGTTCGGGGCTCAGATCCTGTGTCAGCGTGTATCCGGCCCGTGTCAACAGTCTGAAGCAGAGCTGCCAGTGTACGGCTGCACTTACACGGGTCAACAGTATCCACATCTCCACAGGGCAGGGTCCCCTGAGGAGGCTGGGGGCTGCTGCTCACATGTCTACTGCACTACCCTGTGTGTACATTATACATCACACTCATTAAACACACACAGACCTCCACAGCACTACCCTATGTGTACATTATATACCACACTCATTAAACACACACAGACCTCCACAGCACTACCCTGTGTGTACATTATACATCACACTCATTAAACACACACAGACCTCCACAGCACTATCCTATGTGTACATTATACACCACACTCATTAAACACACACAGACCTCCACAGCACTACCCTGTATGTACATTATACATCACACTCATTAAACACACACAGACCTCCACAGCACTACCCTATGTGTACATTATACACCACACTCATTAAACACACACAGACCTCCACAGCTCTACCCTGTGTGTACATTATACATCACACTCATTAAACACACACAGACCTCCACAGCACTACCCTGTGTGTCTATATTATATACCACACTTATTAAACACACACAGACCTCCACAGCACTACCCTGAGTGTATATCATACACCTCACTCATTAAACAAATACAGACCTCCACATGCCCTACCCTGGGAGCACATCATACACCACACTCATTAAACACACATAGGCCTCCACAGCGCTACCCTGTGTATATCATACACCACAATCATTAACCACATACACAGACCTTCATAGGCATTTCCCAACATATATACTATACACCACACTCCTCAAGCGCACTTGCAATTTACAAACATCATTTGCTCCATAAAATCAGATCCAAAGGCTATAAATTAGAAACACTATTTTGATTATATCGTGTGGGGAAAATTATGACCTGTTCCAGACCAACCCAAGTTCACACAAAAATAAGTCTGAACATACAGGATACTGCTGGCTTCTAGTTGTGAGGATGGTTATCAGAGCCGGCCCAAGGCATAAGCGAACTAAGCGGCTGCTTGGGGCCCCCACACCACCAGGGGGCCCCCACAAGCACTTGAAATATCAAGATATCCTGATGTACAGTAGGTGGTGGGGGGCCCCCAAATCAAATTCTGCTTAGGGCCCCATAAAGGCTCGGGCCGACCCTGATGGTTATGATCCAGGGACCTTGACTGGTCGACTGGTGAAGACCCAGTCAAATACTCCATGTGGCCCTTAATGACTTCCCCTAAGAACAGTGTTTCTAAACTCAGTCCTTGGGGACCCCCTAGACAGTCCTCATTTGCCCCCCTCCCAGGTCCCAACATACCTGTATTAGGTACTCTGTGTTTTTGATTGGTTGATCGTTTGGTTCAGGTATGTTGGGAGCTTGGAGGGAGCAAAAATGTGGTCTAGGGGTCTCCAAGGACGAGGTTGAGGACTCTGCCTTAGAACAATCACAGATTGGGTGGTCATTATTGCATGGCTGATAAAGCAATAAAAATAGACGAGTGCTCATTGTTTATGGCCTGTGAAGTGTCATATCTCTACTTAACATTGATTAACGATGGTATTAAGCGAGCCCGGGAACTCTTACTAGCAATGAAACCACAGAATTGCTGGTTCCCAAAAGCATTCTGGAAAAGTGATTCTGGGAAGTACATCACAACCCCATGGCTGGACACTTAGGACAGGAAAAAGACACTCCAACAGATAATGGCCAAATTCTATTATCTGGGAATTTGCACAGGCACTTGTTGGCGGTGTTCACGTTGTGGAGAATACCAGTTAGTAAATCGCTTTTAGTAGCAGACCTACCCTTGCATCCCCCCCTTCTGCTGATGGATCTGATTAGACCAGACTGCAGGAGGACATCTCTTTATGTCATTTAATGTGGATTGTGCAACGTGTCACCCAGGAGCAGGGGTCCGTCACTGACAACAATAGCTGGGCCGCTAATTCAGTTAGCATTCCCCAAAGGTATTCTGACAGACTAGAGCTCCTTGTTTTGTGTCACAAACACTTAAGGCAGGCTAGTACATTAGTGCTAGCAAGTGCCACCCCCAAATCAATGACTTAATGGGGCTACTTAACAGAACAGTCAAGTTCATGACTTCTAAGTTCATACACGCAAATGAGAAGATTTGATATATATATTAACTTACCATCTGTTGCCGACCTTTTTTTTGTGGGGGGGTGGGGGTTCCCCCACCCCTCAAGTGGATTTTCCCTGTTGTACAGCCAGCAGCCATGGTCTTGGATCTTCTTCTGGAAAATTAGGAGGGTTCAAGCTCATCGAGGAATGAGGTAAAGTAGATAATTTAAGAGAAGAACTCTGTCCAGTGGGGTTACTGTCACGAACATTTTCCCTCAGCCAAAGTCAGATTATAAAAAGAACATAATGACAAAATAACACACTTTTGGACTGGATAACTCAGTTCTTATATTCCTCCATGTATCAACTTCGAAATTACTCTGTAAAGTTCACATGATGTATTGGGAATGAACACTAGGAGGTCATGTGAACTGACTGAAGAAGCATCCTCCAACTTCTGAGAAGCATGGAGTCGGGCTGCACCTATGTTAGGTCCTAAATGACAAGTCAGGGACACAATCTCTCCGAATGACATGGTCTGTTCCAGTCACTTACAGGACCCAATTTGTCCCAAAGTAGAGAACCTCAGTTATTTCTGAAGGTACCTGAAATATCCCCAGGGTGCTGAAGAAAAAATGACATTACTATCTTTGGCTTGTATCAGTTCTACATATTTGCATTCGGACTTTATTGTGCGCCTGTCTTCCAAGCTTCTCAGCTACTAATGGATTGCATTCCTCATTCTCACATAGTCTGTCTTCACAGTGTCTACTGTCTATTTATGACTGAGTTATTTGCATGCTGTAGCTGGTTCCTGTACGGGATGCGGCCAAACGGGTCAGCATTCCAGTCCGATTTGCTGTACACAGCCAATAAAACATCTCCAGTCTCGCACCTCGCAGCAGGATGACGTCATAATGTACAGCAGTGATTGACTGCAGCACACATACAGAAGCCTGCCTATGTATACAATACATACCACACGCGTAAACACATTAACACTTATATACAAATGCGGCTCTACTGTATTACCCTACATATGCATTATATCAACTTTTATAAACACACAGTGACACCCATGCACAAGTCTACTGTACGCACTTACAAATGCACACATTGGCAGATCTATCCTATCCTGCCCTCCCTCCATATACAGAATGCAGACTCATAATAACAAACTGTACATGCACTTCCTCTTGCCCATATCACTGCATGTGGGTTTGTAAAGAAACCCACATCTCTACTGTATTACACTCTTTATCCTGTATGCACACTACAGAATATACAGACATATGTTACATGTAACCGTTTCATAGCATGAGGTTTCTTGTTATTTCTGGATGAATACCAACGAGAGAATAATGAATTATAGCATCATATTACGCTACAGAATATAAAAATATTAGCATATCAGGATCAGTATGTATTTTGTCTTCTCAAATAATATATTCTCAGACTTATCAAATGTATTTCTGTGATGCTTGGCCGTCATTGGACATTAAGTCATGTGAATATCTCACGATCAGAGCCGCCTCAAGCATTAGTAAAAACAGTACAAAGACGCAGTTGATTTAGGGGACAACCCCATGGGCTCAACAGGCACCCCGTTTCTCTACAGACCAGCATGCACGCAATCACTTTCCCCTGGGAGTTCACACCCACTCATAAACAACTAGTAAGAGACACATCCTGATAACCAATCAGAAGCATCTGCTGATAACCAATCAGAGACACCCGCTCATAACCAATAAGAGACACCAGCTGATAAACAACCAATCAGAGAGACCCACAAAGAGACCAATGCCTCAGCTGCTCACAGTCCTTAAACGCAGACTCTCTCACACACACACATTGAAAGACCCATCCAAACCTTTCCCCATGTGCATTCTGGCCCATGACATTCCCGTGGAACATTCTTTATTTACACCCCCACCACCCACCCCCCCCCACCCATCCTCACTTGATCCCGGTAAGAGTGGAGCTTGTCATGGAAAGAGACCAAAGGAACGTCGTGACAGCTGCTGGCCCCCAGCCCACCCTCCTTCATTCATTCCCACAGTGACACCCACAGAGTCAGAGAATCACAATAATAAACGTTTTAATTGGCCTCCGATCTGATCTGTCTGCTCTTTGTTGGGGTCTTTTCACACAAGGAGCTGGACTTCCAGTGTGACACATGAACATGCACCCTCCCCCTCCACAATCCATACACTCACAGTTAGAGGTAGAAAGTTCAGGTCCAGAAAGTACGAATCCAGATCAAGGTTTTGTTTCAACCAACCAGTTCAGTATAAAGAGTCACAGTCACAGAGTGCGCTAGATGGTCAAAACAAAAACCTTGGTCTGGATTTGTACTTTCTCAACCTGAACTTCCCACTACTGTGCAAGTGAGAAATACCACCCTAAATGCAACCCGAAGTCAAAACTCCACAGTCCATAAACACGCAGAAACACCCGTAAACATGCAAGAATTCAGAACTCCAGATCCTTCGAATCACTTCGGAAAAGAATCAACTACCCGTTTTTGGCTTCTCTGCTTGTTTCACGGTACACCAATTTCTCTGTCACAGCACACTCATGTGAATTCATGTTTAATCAGTGGGTTTGAAAGGAAGAAGCACCAGGCTCGCACCACGTGCAGTATTTTTCCACGCTTCGGAACACTGATTTTCTCGCCCTCCTGCAATGTATTGCCATCAAATACAATCAGACTCTGGCCACTCATCAAGACACTAGAGAGTATCGGCTGCCCCTTACACTGCCCTTGTTCTTCCCACATTGAGAACAATAACGGGAACTGAAGCTTTCAGCAGGCGAGGAAGATCCATTGACCCATTGCTTATAGTCAACTGTTATGACGGATGGCCTAGCCCATCCAAGGCACAGCCTCCCCAACCCCAAAAAATATCCTTTCCTGTCATATTTGCTGAGTCAAAGTCAAAGTCTGACCCACATCCCGACACACAAAGCGAAGTCGAAGAGCCATTGGCAGACTCAACTGCCAGAGAAAGATGCCGGGGAGCAAACACATATTCTGGGTCAGAACCCCGTTGCGCTGCGGTTCCAGTCAGTGGCTTCAGAACCCTCAAGCCGTGGAAACCAGAAGCGCCGACGCCCATCTGACAGAGAGGAACAGAGGACCAGAAGTGAATGATTTCGCTTTTAGCGAGAAAGTCTGATGAAATATGGCCACAGATCCTGGCTGAACCCCAGTGAAAGGCGAATTTGAGGACAACAATCTACTGGAAAAATGTGGAAAGGAATTGGAGTGTAAACCAATTGGATGAGACTGGGCTCAGGAGAAAGATCAGGTGAGAGCAGACGTATAAGATGAGGCAATGGAAGAGAGACTAAGTGACAGGCCCATAGGAAGCAGGGGCATTCTGGGAAGACCAATCAGGAAAAGCGACGCACAACAAAACCCTTGAAAAATTGATGTGGGTTTCTTTCCAATGGAGAGTGTTGTCATGGCCAATCAATAACATCAAAACACCACCCCCTACCCCCGATGGAGTGCTTGTTAATCTTTAAGCCACATTTCAGTGACGCAGACAGTTCAGTCAATTAAAAGCAAAAACATTGCACTGGATGATGCAAATTTGTCATAAAGACCGACAGGCCATGTCTCTTAATAAATGAGATCTGATGAACAGAAATAATCTTTCAATCATGGTCAGTGGTCTGGCAGGGGTTACCATAGTTTCCTTCTGCAGTCCAGAGATCAGGTTAGATTTCTGCTTAGATTTCCATTTTGTCTCTGTGTGTGTCTGTAAGTGGTCTGTGATGGACTGGTTTGCTCTTCAGTGGCTGTCTGGTCCGATGATCCCGTCCTCCCTGGTCTAGGTGCAGATCACTATGATCCTGTTCCGATAAGCACTTACTGAAGCCAAATCGATGCAATACATAGGGGTGAAGACATTACAAATCCGTTTATTTAATGCCATTTATTAAAGCTTCTTAGGCATAAATGTTGGCCAAGGGAATCACTCTCAGACTCATACAAAAATGTGCATTAGACTAAACTACTAAAGTGTCTCAGCCAAACAAAGACTTGTTTATCTGTTTAATTTCACAACTCTTTGCAAATACCTGTAAACATCTCCCGTTCCACAGCAGACACATTTGTAATGGAAAAAGTCCGGGAAGTTTTTATACTGAGCAGGATGACTTGATTGGATAGCTGTTAGTCTGAAATCGCATGAGTCCATGCCCCAGACTGCAGCGACGTTGGCCTGCCGTGTGAGGGAATAGAAAAACACAGCTCTGTGAACGCGCTGCAGCTATACCTACGGGTTACCTCATAGCACAAAGCAGCACTTGTTTATAGCTATTATTAGATCAGCATCATAAAAGGACAAGCAGCTTAGTCGTCGCGACCTGCCTGTGGCATTTCTCTGAGCAATATCCGCGTAACCGTTGCTTAATATAATGTCACCTCTCTCACATTTACTTGGCGTATTGAGATAGACCTAGTGAAAATTGCTATACCGAACATGACAGCTTAGTGTATTACATCTGCAGGAATTTAATTTGTCGAGCCATTAACGTAATTTTGGGCATCTACACCTTGAGAGAAAAGATCTTCCTTCCAGGTATGTGTGTCCCAGGATGCCTCTGTATTTGTTCTGCTTTGGAAATAACTTTTATTTACTCAATGAATTTTTACCATGCATAATCTTTCCCGGCTGTGGAAAGTCCATGCAGGCACCAACCACCATCCGTGTCCAAACAACACACCCGTCAACCTCTAGGCAAACACACTTAAAACGAACACAGCAGTAAAATAATTTTTTATAGTCACAACTAAGTCGAGGGCATTTTAATGTGCCATTTAACAACCTGCAAATCCCAATCTGATCCCAGCATTTCAACAGCAAGGAGTGAGTGATATGTTGTTAAAAAGTGACTCGTCATCGACTTGGGAGTCCCGGGTCATCGGAGACAGAGGTGCACGTGTGTGTGCGTGCGTGTGTGTGTGCATGTGCGTAGCGTGTGCATGCTAGGGTGTCGCACCGACTCTTTCAGATCGTGTTTCTCTAGAACATTCAAGCCTCCAGTGGGAAAAAAAAAAGTTTTTGTAAGCGTGCCTTGAACTGCACAAACGGCACGGACCCCGAGCCCTGCCCTACTCGGGCCCCCGTAGGCGTGAGGTAGATGCTCCGAGCCCCCCACCCACAAGACGAGCACCGGTATCTGCCTGCCACGGATATTAGTAGGAGTGACCAGGTCACAAAAAAAAATTAAACCAAAGGAGGAACTGATCGTTAACACTGAATTTAGGAGGAATTTACATGTTTTAAAGACATGTAAAAGACATGAACCTCAAAGCATCAGATGTGTTTCAGAAGGATCAGAATGAAAGGAAAAAAGAATTTTTACTTTTACTAAAAGATACCGTGCTGCATTCCCCTGTTTTTTGTTGCTGAAAACACGCATTGTTAAAATTATTTCCTTTTAAACATAAAAAAATAGATAGACAGCAGCAAATTTATATGACCTACTATTAACACCATTAAAACTAAAACTAAAGTTCTCTGACAATTCTCTTTATTTTTGTTATTTTTGATTGTATACTTTCACATAGGCCTAAACAAAAATACTAACATTGATCTAGTCAGTAATTTAACTTCTCTAAGTCTCTAAAATGCAAAAGAAGAAACGTACCCCTTTTAGTTTTTTATTCTTTAAAAATGCTATTGCCTTGTGAAGCATAATTAAGATATATTTTTGCAAAGCTATCTGCCTTTATCTTGCTCTGTTTTTCCTTTATTAATTTTTGCATAACATTTGTAATTGCTTTTATTGTTTGCAAATACTAAATGTAATCTATAAGTTATATGCATGAAGTGGACTAGTAAAACACAATCAACATATTACAAATCTGTCAACAAATTTCAATTAAAAATCCAGCAACCTATTCTAAACAGATCATAACATATTTGTATTAAACCATGTTAAAATATTAAACCAGTTAATTGTGTTGCAATTTGAGTGTGACCCACAAGTAGTTTTGTTTTATAACTTGTCTCTACATAAAATCGAAATCTTATTCCACAGGTTCTGATCTATCAGAGGAATTAAACATAATTCTGTACTTGTTAAGTATCTAGAGTATAAAGGCCTTTTACATTCTTCTGTCTCAGCTATCTATAAAAGTTGTGCTAATTAAAATCCGAGCATGTGACAGCAGTTTTAGGGCTTATGCATTCACGGTATTTTCGAGTACCATGACATATTCTTTTCTGGGATACGTATAAGCAGTCACTGTTAATGTACAGTACCTGGCACGCACAGAAAAGACAAGATCTAGTTCACAAGCCTCCTTTTTTGTTTATTTATTTTATTTTTGCAATTAGAAATTTTAAGATTTCTGTATGGTTTCAGTGTGCAATAGAAAATACTCATTCTGGAAAACTACCACGAAGTGACTGTTTAACTGGGCATTTCACAGACTGGTCAAACTGTTCTTCTTCAGTGAAGCATGGCAACTCACTGGTTTTCAGTATTAATATGCGTATTTGCTAAATTCTGTTCCATTTCAGCGCTGCAGTAATTGGACATAACTAGACTTGCTGTCACCTTTTTACAAAATAACGTGGAAAATTACCCAAAAGGCAAAATGGGATTCTAGGATAGTTGTGCCCAACTGGATATTTATTATGGACCTAAATTAATAATTCTGCAGTCGTTCTTCTTTTTCGTCCTCTTACTATTATTATTATTATTATTATTATTAATAGTAATAACATATATATATAATATATAAGAAGTTGTGCAGAAAAGCTAAAAGGAATTAAAACTCCCTTTGAGTGTGTTTTATTAAAGGCAGAATATTGCTCAATAAAGCCGTATTGTAAAATTTACCCTGACCCATGATGAACATCTCAACGCGTAAAAGCACTCATTAAAAGCTCTAAAGCAAATTTTGGCTGACTGCTCACGGTATGACAAAAATAACACAGTCGACACGACCAGGGAATGTCGTTTCGTAACCCGAGAATCGGCGGGTCTGCGGAGGAATCTACCGCCGTCAAAAGCTCCCAGTCAGCCCCGGTTCATGTCGACACGGTGCGGCCGGCCGGCCGGCCATCTGGACGCGCTTGGCAGCCGGTGAGGGTGCACGCCGCTCTCTGTAAAGAATGCTTTCACTTGGATGGGGCAGGGACTGCGCTCCCCCACCCCAACAAAACCTTACAGAAGTATTGCGAGAAAGTCTGCGTTTTCACTTCTAACAGAGGGCCACTGAGATTACATAAACATCTGTCAGCCATTAGGGATCAGGTCCCTGGCTGGAGAAATTCTTTTTGAACCTTGACCTGAACTGGGCTCACCCTAACAAAAAAAAAACCCTGATGCATTCATACATCTCTGTCAATGACTTCTTTAAGGGCCGGTGTTGATTATTATCCTCATTTCTAACGCCAAAAAAGATCATAGTTCACCTATTTTGCAATCACGGGCACGGAAGTCATGTGATCACAGGCAGTTTCGGGGCCACAAATCTTTTAATTCCACACTTAGAGCTATGCCACTTAAGGTTAGAGGGTACATTTAAAGGGCCATATATGGTGAATTGTAGACAATGTGAGAAACAGCCCATAAATTACCTGCAATACATCAATAACAAGACAATGGTCACATTAACATTCTTCGCATACACATAAACAAAGACACAATATGCATATACACAGATACTATGCTGTGATTCAGCATCTTCAGGCTATTGCATAAAACGTGCAGCAATATGGTAACCATGGAGATCAGGGTCAGGGGAACACCTGGCGAGATGCTGCTGGGGTTTCAGTGTACACACTCAAACCAAACTCTTGCAGGAACTCATTTTATGTCTGTTTGGTCAAGGATAGTATAAACATCCTGTCTCACAGCTCTGAATCAGTTGAAAACACCCAGAACCAGCTATAATGAGGGATTTCACTTTAATCAGAGGAGAGCGAATAGTAATCCTTCACTGGTTAGTAAACCCTGCTTCCCTTCTTGCTGTCGGGGAGATGATGATCAGTGAAAGGGGTTTGGCAGGGGGAATAATCAGTGATAAACAGCATAATACTCTTAAGTTTCCCCCAGTATTCGCATGCTTGCTGACATATACATGACACAAACCTTTGAACCGGCTCTCCAGATAATCACCGAACTTGTGAAAATGAATAATGTATCTGCGGGCCTCTACTGTCACTAAAACTAAACCATTTAGCGCATTAGCCTGCAGTTTAACCAGAACGACCTCCAAGAATGCATCATTTAGCCCTTGCCCATTGCTTTGGCCGGATGTTCTCCGCATTCAAGTCGAGCAGATGCTTCCGCCGGCCTCCGTCGCGGCCGTCGGGACCCCAGTAGCAGCAGTAGGCTGACAGTCTTGCCACCGTGGAGCCACAGCTGGCTCCTGTCCCAGTCACACTCCCAGTCCCGCCTGCCCTCTGGGTGGTCATGGGACTCCCGGTGCCACAACACGGACAGGCTCCAGTGCCCACTTCCCCAGGAGATCTCTGAGCGTCACGCTAGGGGTCTGAACGTCAGCAGCCCGCCAGCAGACACTTTTACCCAAAGTGACGCATGTTTTCTAAGGACGTAGGACCAACCGATCCCAGGAGCAACCGGAGGTTAAGGGCCTTGCCCAAGGGCCTAGCAATAAAATCAGTCTGCCCAAGCTGGGATTGGAACCAACAACCTTCTGATCACAACCAGGGCCTCATACGCCGCTGTGTGCACAGAAAGCTTGACTCTCTTCCGTAAGGAGTGACTGGAACCTACTGTCTCCAGGAGAAAAGGAGCTACAAAAAAAGCCCCGGAGAGGCATGACCCAGAATCTAAAGAGCAGTGTTTTCAGTATTGCTCGATTATAGAGCTAGCTAATGAACAACGCTAAATTTTCACGTGTCTTCATCACCTGACTGATCGATATTGGAGGCGGACACACGCTGTGGAGATTGTGTGAAGCCCCTCGTACACCTCAGTGCCGATCTATCAGGAAGGATGACATCCTAGCAATAGACCCAGCTTATTCAGATTTTCCAATTATGTGGCAGTATGGCAGCTCGGGGTGCAAACATCTGACCGCGAATCATGGCCAGGGCCACCCCCCCCCCCCTTGCTTTCTGGCCATGCCGCGCCTTTTCTGCTCATCCACACCAGGCAGCACTATTCCTGGGAGTGGGTGTGCACAATCAGAATCATTCCACAGGTCATCATCGCAGGCCGGGTTACCCTGCACTATTCGTGCCATTTTCTTTGTTTGTGTAGCAGTTTTTGTTTTCTTTTCCACAAAGAGTCGCTGCCAGCCGCTGAAAGCAGACATGTTTATCAAGCTGGCCATCTCGGAGTCCGACATGGAATCCGTGGCCTCCGTTTCGGCAGAGCGACATTCTGTCAGCGCCTCAGAGAGCTGACCCCCTCGCTGCCCGGCCTGCTCAGCCTCTCCCTGCCACCGGGGAACAGCTCAGCCAAAACCCACACAGCAGAGGAGGGGTCCGGTGGGGAGAGCCCAACACTGGACCAGCAAACCTTTTCCATCCTCCGCATTTCATCTCACATTGAGTGACCCTTCAAACCGCAAATCAGTCACTTTCTGTGTATGGTGGCAGCTGGGGGGGGGGGGAGGTTGGCTTCTGGGAAAGGCAGTGCAACTGATGAATATACCATTATAGTTTACCTGTGTGCGCCCTCCACAGGGAGTTGTGTTTGACCACTTTAACTCCAGCACAATTTACAGGCCCAGCATGTGCTCCGAAAGCACAGTGTTAGGACAAGAGTTACAACAACTCAGGAAGATCTCGTGTGATTACAGCTGAACTGTATGCAACTCTTACAAATGGAAAAGCTTTAAATACAGCCTTAATAACTTCAAAATTAGGCGACTGTACATCATATGTTGTTTTCCTAATTAAAACTTGTGAATGTATAAAAATAGCAAAACACAACTCTTCTGTACATGAGTCATGATCCCGTTGGCTGGATGCACACATTTAAAATCGGCTCATTATTTCCAAGTGTGTTACAGTTTCAGTTACATATTTAAAATTAAATAAAGGTCAGCAGCAGGGACATAATAATTAATAATCATTTACAGCTAGGAAATCATATTGGCCAATACTGCATGTGAAAAGTATAAAATAAAAATAAAATTCCTTGTTAATGGACAATTTTTTCTCACTGAGCCATTTACTAATTTACATTAGTTTACAGGTACCTAGCTGTCTTTCCAGGCATATGCGACAACACTAGACCACACCAACATATAAATCAAGTATTTTACAAACATACAAGCTAGTTTTATTTAAAACACCCCCATGCGGGGACATCAAAAAAAGATGTGTGTGTAGATTCCGAAATTTGTAAATAAATACACATAAAGTTAAACAGACTAGTTGTATTGAGATTATATAAAATGTAATGTGAAATAATCTAAAATCAATGGAAAATCAAACGTGTAATGATTAAAGATTATTGACTGAGACTGGAAAGGGAGTTCGTTTGAAATAAATAAAAACAAATTGCACGTTTTAAAGGGTTTTGTATTTCAAGGTGGAAAAAAATCAATGTAGATTCGTAGCAGTCGCAATAAACCCAACATGTTACTCTTAAACCATTAACTGAATAAATAATATATTTTATGCTAGTTCAGACACGACGATATGCATTTCTTTGATGGGAAAAAGTGTAAAACATCTACGAAGACTAATTTCTCTCTCAAAATTAGTGTGCAAGTGCCGCCTAGTGGACAACAAATGTGTAAGCAGACACCATTTCGTTCAATTATTCTCTCTACACTAGAAACGTTTTACTTGAAGTATCTGCAAACATCGGGCTCTATATTTACTGCACTAAATACTCACAAATACATAAACCCATAAATATAAGACAGACTCGGCAAAACATCTTTAATCGATGACTATAAAAAATTAAGTTACAAAGAGGACTTAATTTTTTTCTTTAAAAAAGGGAAAACACAGCTTAAGTATTCTGTTAAACTGTATAGCATGAAAAACACTGAAAAACTATTGAAAAGCAATTAATTTTTGTAACTAACGAAATTCCTCTTAACATTATATCCACGTGTGTCCGCTGCGGGGCGCCAAGAAATAAAATGAATTAGAAACACGTAAGATTCGTAATTTATATAGAGTGACTCGATTGGCTAAATTTATCTGTGACGTTGCAAGAAAATACCAACCAAACCGCTGGTTTCCCAACCTGCAATTTGATTGGATACAATTGAGCTGTCAATCAAATCTCCGTTGTGATTTTCAAGAGGAGGTATAGTAGTTGGACGTTGGAAGCTCGAGAGTAAAGAGCTCCGTACCCCAAAGTACACTACTTTGTTATCTCTCGCTTTAATAATAAAATGCGTATCTTAATCATCTGCAAATTCGCCGTTTCAATTAGATAGTTTACACGTAATTTATAAATTTTGTGTAATGAATATATATTTCTAAAAATCAATATTTCACGTAATACATCATAAAAACCCATTTAAAATGTAAAACAGGCCTACGTATATTTCAGGTTTAATTTGTGCCAGAGGCTAAACGTGACTATCTATTATAATTATGTTTAAAATTGTAAATTACATTTCATATCTATAAAAACAATTTCATATCGAGTATAAAATAATTTTCACAAAACAATTTGCTTAATTATGTCACATTTAAAACATTCTGCCCACGTAAAATTTTAAAATCAGAAAGTGTTGACATCAGCCTAATTGTGGCTTTTGCAATTTCATATCACCTAAAATAATTAATTGTATAGTTAAATCAAATTCAACTGTGATAAATTCTAAAATTGGCCTACACATTTAAACATTACTAATTGGCAATTTATCAGTGTATATTTAATATTATCTATTACTCATTTTGTGTATTACCACTTAATTACTTGGGCCTATATCTACAGGGCATTTCCAGTATATTGTAAGATAATTAAATAGCAAAATAAATTTGTATTAGCGAACGTAAATGAAAATTTAATTGGAAATCCAAATGAAATTATTCTGTTTAAAGTACATAAAATGGAATTGAAGCTGCTTAAACTGTTATTAAATGCAATACACTTTTATGAATGTTAAATAAAAAATTTGAGGCTCGTCAGAACATGTGACAACGCGCTGCCTCCCGTCTACGGCAAACTTTACCGCAAGACTGAATACTACTTCCTCCAAACAACTTGCCAGGATGAAATCCCACTATTCATTGCGGCACCCTCCAAGTTCACGCGCATGCTCCTTCAGGCTCTGCCTGTTAAAGGACGTCATGGCGCCGTTGACCAATCACTTTTTAATTATATGGGAAGGACTTCTCTAATGATTTAAAGGCCAGATCATAATAAATCTGTCCAGAACGTCATGAATTTGATTTAAACGCTCTTTGTATCGTTATGAAAATACTCATGGATTAATAAATGCCCTGCTGCTGGCTTTAGATCTACTTACAAGGATTATTCTTTACATATGTTGAAAGGCTGTCCGGATAACGACAACTAGAGGACTTTAAACTTGATCGTGCAGTTAGCACTCGAGACTGTTGTTATTTTTGGGGTCCATTTGTAAAACTGCCATGACTTTTTTTTCTAACCCTACGCGACAGAGACGACAACATGGGAAACTCAACGCAACCATTTGTTTTCATGTGGAGCCTTTTTGATGAAAGAATCGTTCTCCTGAGTGCGCGTGCTTTACCCTATCTGGGCAAGAGTCAAGGAGTATGACCAAGAATTCAGAATTTATACTATTGTTATAAGCTACTTGAATAAATACTGGCATATTTATATATATATATATATATATATATATATATATATATATATGGATGTGTGTGCATGTATGTGTATATATATCTATGTAGTAGCTAATATATATATAAAGCCGAATATGTTATTATGTACTCGGCTATATATTATGTAGACGTATGAAGTATAAAAATCCACTATATATACATGTATATGTGTGTGTGTGTGTGTGTGTGTAAATTGTTACATTTTTACAAATGTACATATATTTCATATATGTCGTAAACGCCACATCCGCCATTTAAGAAACCAATGTAATATATCTCTTGCCCTCGTGCATAACATCACTCTTAATTAGCGTGGAAACTGTGAAGAATGGCCTCCTGTGAGATCAGAGATTCTCATGTGAAAGGGTTACAAACAGGATATAAATAGTGATCACTTGATACCTAACAGTTTCATTTTCAAAGTAAAATAATTAAGCTCTAAATATAGCAAAGAGATTATTTGTCAGTGTATGACATAATTGAAATTATGCATTAATATATGCATGTAATATATTGAACATAAATTGAGATTAGCTTTTTTTAAATTTTGAAATTCAGAAGTAACCATAAACAGCAATATCAAACACTGTTAGCAGTTAAGGCTGCTACTCAGAATATTAACAGCTACAGGATTAAGCATATTACATGATATAGAATTATTAAATTGATTTATTATATTTAAAATATTATTTATTTATTTTTATAACCTACTTATGGTATTTAGTGACTACAAAAAAATCCATTGACATAATTCCAGGTTAAAGACATTTGATGACGTAGTTTCAGATTGTCAAAAGCATGCATCAATTTTTATCCAATGAATTTATAGCTAAAGCTGTTATTTTAATTTAAATTCGATGCCTCGTTATTTAATTCTAAAACAACCAAATAAGCCACTTTTTAAAATATATTATTTTGCGTGTTTGTCATCGACTGAATCACGGCATTAGTGGCTAAATTAATTGCTTTTAAAATACTAGTACTGGTTTAATCATTTGCATAAAGGAAACGAAATGGTTAAAATGTGCAGGGCTGCAGATTTCACTCAGTAATTCCGCGGCGTGGAACCAATGGAAATAAAACTAAAACACGCCCTCTTTTGTGGCTCATGCACACTAACGAATCGCCTTCCACGTATTGGGCGAAGTCTTCACCAATAGCATTCCAAAGGAGGTGAAATACAGGCCTCCGTATGGATTACGTAATTGTTCATATATGGTAAGTTCATCCCCTATGCTTTAACTACTGACCAATCGAAAGAATTTCATGCAAATTTACCTTTGGGTGGTGCTTTCGGGATAAGAGTGGGAAGTGCTTTCAGTTTCGAACCAATGGAACGACTCCGTTTATGTTACAGAACAGTTATATTGAATTATTTGAATATCAATACAGAAGAACCAAATATGTAAAGAATATGCAAATAGTACTGTAAATTTGGCCAATTGTAAAAAGAAGCGAAAATTATATTTTATAACCTGGCTAGCCTTTTAAACATGTTGAATGCGGAATGGCTATAATGATTGTCGCAAAGTTATAATTTCACAAAGATAATTACTCAACAAGAATAAAATTAACAAATGTAAGTATACTGTTTTTGTTTTTTAATACTTGCATGCCCATTGAATGAAGCTCGGTAATCCAAGTTTATAATGACAACATAAAAAATTAGTTTGATAATGGTTGCTTTTTTAGTTACAATGTGATATTCAGAATTATCTTTTTATCGATGTGGCGTGTAAGAAAGTCGTTTCACTGCAGATTAACCATTGTTTTACGCTTATTATTGTAACCGCAAAATGCAGCAAATCGTAAATTGTAAAAAAAAAAGCGTTTTGTTATCAGCAAATCTATTTGCACTCATTCATTTAGATTTGGAATGGACAGTTTGAACTGCTTGTTCTCTTGTTAATTCAATTACTATTGTATTTAATAGGTTACTGGAAATTTTAATTGTTTTAAACTATGCCCATATATTTTTCCATCCACCATTTCCTTACTGCCAAACAAACGCAAGATTCCTGTGAAGCGCCCAAAAAGGTTAATACAGTTTCGGAACAGAGGGGTATATATTAAAATGTACAGAAAATGTCAGCAAGGAAATTCGTTAAAAAACTGAAATTGTGTTCTTTGACTGCGTGACGTGAAAAATATTAAATATAGGCCTACCATAGAGCCGAGGAAGACCGTTTGCCTTTAAAATTTACTGATTAAGTTATGGTAGTAGATAACTTTAAGAACTAAATCAAATTATCAGCAGTCACGATGAAAAGGAGAACAATTGAATTAATTTAACCTTTACCTTCAGGTATAAGTGTTAAGGAAGAAGAGAAATATAATATTAATGATAATAATTATACGAAACTTTTTTTCGGTTTACTTTAAGTAGGAAATACATTTAGTGCGATTTATTTCTACACCAGCAGGGGGAGCTAGAGTCTATTCATCTTTCAGCTACCATGGCAGGTAACGCGCGCTGCTAGGCAGGTGTGAATTTGCGTCTCTCTAAATCAGGGGTAACCAATCTTATCCGCAAAGGACCGGTGTGTATGCGGGTTTTCGCTGCAACTCTCTAATTTGGTTACTAATTAGAGGACTGATTGGCCGAAGAGTCCTCACACCTGGGTTTGAACAGCTGACCTACAGGTTATCCCAAAAACCAGCATACACACCGGCCCTTTGCGGGTAAGATTGGCTACCCCTGCTCTAAATTGTTCATATATGTGTAAATTTGCATGAGGAAGAGAGCACTTTTTCAGTCGCTCGTTAATAAACTAGTAGTTCAGTAAACTCCCATGTTCATTTAAAAGTAAGTGTTTAAACAGTGTAAGCGCCAGAAAGCTTGCAAACGAATTTCAGAATCAGGGCTTTTCCGGGAAGCTTCGTAGCGCTAAGTAGTTCGTTATCTAGTACTTAAGGTTGATTGTTAATTAACGAGCGTTTCCCGAAACCTTTCGTTATTTAGCCTTTAGCTAAAGTGGTTCGTTATCTCGCTCGTAGATTACGAGTGATCCGACCCACTCGTTATTTTTTAAGTAGTTCGTTGTTTGAACTTTTGCCTGCTGTCCTGTCACAGAGACGCAGAGAGCGGCCAAAATAGATCACAAAAACATGCTGCTGGTCTTCTTTGGACAATGTAATAATGCCGAAGATATAATAAGCGGTCAATATTGCAATCTGAAATTATAATGTAGATTATAAATTAGCGGGAAAGCGCTTGTTGTTGTAACTCCTGTGTGCAATTTCAGTACATAACAGGTTTGTGCACCATTCAGAATTGACCATAATATATATTAGGTCAATATATACGTCTACCATCTTGGAAGCAAATCTATTATGTCATTTTTTTGCTAGATTAAATTACATTCACGTGTTGTATGATTACATTGAATTGCTTCAAATTGAAATGGTTTAAAATTGTCTTACTGTCAATCCAAAATGAAATGCAATTCATAAAATTGGTTGAGAAAACGTAGCAGACTCGCGATTATAATTTGAATATAAGGAAGAATTAAAATGGGACTCATGTCACATATATTCACATACATAGTGTAAGTGCAGCTGTAACAATAGTTTAATATTTGAAATGGATTACACAGCAGATTAACATAAACAGCATACACTGCCCCCCCCCCCCAAGTGTGCCCAAAAGATAAATAAATAATAAGTGGTTTTATTATCCACATTGTTAAAATAGGCCAAAATAACTACCCGATTTTTATCTTACAATCATGCAAAGTTCACTCACTAGAAAATATATATTAGGTCAATATATACGTCTACCATCTTGGAAGCAAATCTATTATGTCATTTTTTTGCTAGATTAAATTACATTCACGTGTTGTATGATTACATTGAATTGCTTCAAATTGAAATGGTTTAAAATTGTCTTACTGTCAATCCAATTCAACATCCATCCATCCATCCATTTTCCAACCCGCTTATCCTGTTCAGGGTCGCGGGGGGTCCGGAGCCTATCCCGGA
>JAODKL010000047.1:2160801-2184321 GCA_026780765.1 Petrocephalus schoutedeni
ACACATGGAACTGGGCCGGATTCGAACCCTGGTCCCAGAGGTGTGAGGCGGCAGTGCTACCCACTGCGCCACCGTGCTGCCCCCCAAATCAACATCTTACAGTCAATTCAAAATCCAATTAATGAATGGAATGGGGCATAATTCATGAATTCTGGGCAACCCTGGTATGCTACATAATGGGTAACCAATCAAAATTCCTATGTGTTCAGTCACATTTTTTGATCTGGGAAGGTGAATCACCCCTCATGATAAGCAATGACAGAGAATTGCGCAAGTCAACCTAATACATCATCCAGGAAGCAAAGTTGATTGTCTAACTGCTGTTTTGCGGCAGGCCATGAACCCCATGGACCATCTCAGTAATGATCGATTCATAAAGAAATACAGGCTGGCCTGCGATGAAATAATGAGCCTTCTTAGTCTGGTGCAGGATAAATTGAAAAGAGGTACACATTGGAATTTTGCTCTAATTGCTCTGTGCAACTTCTCTCTGCCTTTGCACCAGTGGTGAATTCCTGGACAGGATGCCAGTTTGCAGATATTATGATAAGCTTAAGGGTGTAAATTTCTGTTTTGCTAAAGTGCAGTAAATGAGTCAATTTAAGGTAAAATTGTTTATTATATAATACATTTTCAGCATTTGGCAGACACCCTTAGCAAGTGCGACTTAACTAAGAGCTCAGAAGTCTCCATCAGTGAATAAAATAAAAAAAAAGAAACAGGTATTGCCAGTATGGGATCTCCCATGACTTTGTGTAATCATATTTAACAGAAACAGTACAATATTTATCGAACAGACACTTTTACCCAAAGCAACATGCAGCATCAGACAATCCCTGGAGGGACTGGGGGTTAAGGGCCTCGCTCATGGACCCAGGGGTGACATCACTCTGCTCTGGGATTTCAACCAGCAACCTTCCAATCACAGGCACCGTTTATCCCAACCCATTCAGCCACACAGAGGTGGAAGGAGTCCTTCAGCGTCGCGCTCTACCACTGGGAGGCACATCAATAAATGTGTTTTTTCATTTTATCCTCCATCACATTATTATTTAACTTATTAAATTATTTAACAAACCAGGGAGAAACTGAGAATAAAGCCAAAGGATAGGCTTAAAATTACATTGTTATTGTTTGGGCTGAGCCGGTAGAGCGGATGCTAAAATGGCACCAAGGTGACATGTGAACCAGGAAACGGAGATCTCCCCGGCTGATGTGCAGTATTTGTAGTGCACATGTAATACAGCTTCAAGTCAGCAGGTGGCGTCAACTCACAGTTCTTGAGGTCAGCTTTTCCAATGCGTTTTTTTAAAAAGTAAAATACCGTGACTTCTCAACAATGCAAACGTATCTAAAATAAGAAAACAAGTTGAAGCAAATCTGAAAGTTAAATAAATAAACTGTGCTCTTATTTGCTTTAAAACTGTACACAGAAGCGATGCAATATCAGTAAATCCCAGGGAGTGATTTAACATTACAGTTCTCCTGAAAGTAACAATCGGAACGAGCGTCGAAAATCTGCTCTGACAATCACAAGACTGATGGATAACAACATTATCTTACAGAGATGACAATTTTCATCAAATTTACTTTTGAAAAGAAAAAAAATCGCAAAATAAATACGTTGATCAAACATACAACTGAATATAAATGAACCGTTAACTTCTTATAAAATAGCAAATGTAAAGGATGCCACCTCCACCGATGATCAGTCTGCGTCCGCAGGAAATCCGCCACCAGTTTTGGAGAATCCGGGTCAATTTGGTGTGGATGTCTCGCAAACGTTCAACCATCTCTGAAAACAAAGTTCTGTAGTGCACTGACTTCTATTACATTCAGAGTCCACGTGTTACAGAACTTTACTTTCAAAAACAAATGCTCAGTCGTTTACTTCGCAGCGCCGACTCGTACCTTGCAAAAAGACAAGTCGATACAACAATTATTACAAGCGAAAGGTACCATGCAAAGCAAACCAATAAATATACGCGTACATTTAAACCATTCAATAACAAATTATGCCCTCGGCACTTTTATATGAGAGCATGAACACAGGTGTTACAGAGTGACACGTCATTCCATCTACTGACCATATGCCAGGTCATATGCTAGCAGCCAAATACAAATTTATACTATTCCTCTAGTTTAAGCGCAGTTGTAAACCATCCTATACAATCATCGCCGCTTATATAAAACGTAAAGCATGCACGCAATCAATGTAAAATATGAAACGTTAGAATATCAGCTCTAATGGTCAAAATGAGTCTTAGAGTGTACGAATTACTACCAGTTTGCAAAGACACACGGCTTGATTCCCTGCGCTGTATTCTTTATAACTCTCCCAAGTTTCTGAATTGTTTCCTATAAGACGACAGGGTAACTGATTTTAAATCGGAACTGTTAAAGTAGACGGCTGTGCGGCTTTACCTGCGCGACTTAAAATCGCAAAAGCACTTCAACTTTATCATTCTTGCAGTAGTGCTTTTTGCCGACGTGGAAATTCTGTCTTCAGAGAACGGCGCGTTTTGATTGGTCCGTGAATGGCGGGGTCGAAGGTCACGGCAGATGTTCGCCTATAGAAAAGGCAGCTGCGTGTCTTACTCTGCTATAAGTACCGCGGTCCCACATCCTAGTTACTCTACGGTTAAACGATAATCAGAAAGTTATTGCGGATAACAACATTAAGTCTAGTGATCGGCGAGATTCAGTTCATATTATTAATCACTGAGTAGACCGCAACAGACTGACTCGTATGGAAAAGAAAAACCGTTATGCGGGATTGCCAACTCTCACGCATCTGGCGTGACACCCACGCTTTCAGAATCTGACGCGAGAAATATCACGGCACATCTATATTACTCCATTATAAAGCTAAAATTAGCTACATCAAAAGCATTGGGCCAGTTTGCAATCACTACAGACTATTTGCAAAATAATAAATCTGTTACATACATGTAAATGCATGTGCAGACTTGTCTCGGATTGAAAATGTCACGCCAGCTAGCTGACCAAAATTGGCAACCCTGTTTATGCTAGGCTGCTGTTAGTGGATTACAGCTCAGCATTCAAAATAATCTTCTCCTCTAGACTCATCTCCAGGTTCTTTGAACTAGAATCCAGTGGTTCCCTCTGCCTCTGGATCAAGGACTCCCTCACCGGCAAACCACAGCATGTAAGAATAGGCAAGGGGACCTTTTCCACCCACACCTGTACTCCTTGGGGCAGTGTGCTGAGCCCATTGCTGCATTTCCTGTATACCTGTGACTGCGTGACTAGATACAGCTCCAGCTCCATTGTGAGGTTTGCTGATGACATCATGGGCGTGATCAGCAACAACAATTAGATGGCCTACAGGGAGTAAATCCCAACAAAGCACCATCAGGACAATTACCTCTCCCTGAATGTCAGCAACACCAGCGGGCCGGTCGTTGATTACAGGAAATAAGCGACAAAGCACAGTCCAATCCACAGTGGACGAGCTGCTGTGGAGTCTTCCTCACCGATGATTTCAAACGGACTGAACGAGCAGCAACTGCTGTAAGGAAGGCCCGCTGAAGCCTTCACTTCTTCAGATGTCTGAGGAAGGCCTGGATGTCAGCTGCATTGCTAACCACCTTCTACTGGTGCATTCTGGAGTCCACCCTGACCAGCTGCATATCGCCCTGGCTTGGCAGCTTCACAGTACAGGCCCGAAAGACTCTGCAGAGAGTGGTGAAAAAGGCGACTTTGGGACTATCCTGTACATTTACTTGTCAACCAACCTCTGAAAAGCCCAGTGCATAACGATAGACCCCAGCCATCTGACACTGCCTCTTTTTTCCCTCCAGAAGAAGCCGCAGGTCAAACAGGACGCATATTTCAAGGCCCAGAAACAGCCTATTCTCAACAGCAATAAGATAAATAAGCGGGGATAACTTGCAATATAATCCCTGTCACCAGTTATTTAGTAACCACTGCCACTTCAACCTCTACTTGTTGGTCTGCTCTTATGTATGCTGCATGTGTATTTTACACTGTATGTGCATTATTGTTCTCACTGTTCTGTTATTTGCCATATTGTTCTTCTCTGTATATGTTAAGTCTATAGGGAGGTATGCAAGCATATAACTGTAGAAATTACAATAAAGCTTTTGAATTCTTGACTCCTCCTAAACCACCATTCACTCCGTTCATACTCCTTTAATATTGCACAAAGGGCCCTGCAATGATTAAGAGCCTCATTGTAGTACCCATGAGAAAAATAGGCTGCTTATAGATGTTGTAGAATACCTCAGTACTTATGTAATCAGAGTAAAAGTGGAATTTAATAAATACAAACTATTAATTAGTATGGTGATTTTGTTGGTGTCTACGTTACCTGCACCCAGTTTCCAGCAGACATTTCAAATAGGACATGGAATCATGGGCAATTGGACACATCTGTAGTCATTGTGTAACCATTTCTTCGTTGATTTTCCATTGAAAAATGTATGCAATTTATTTGTTTGAAAGGCTTACATCCACAGCTACTTACATGGTTTTTATATGTTTTCAGAGTTTTAACTGAATAAAAACGCTGCAGTTAATGTTACGACCAGGACTTAGACACAGAACTCCAGGTATTTGCTCGCTACTTCATAATCACAAGATCGCTGCTGTTGGTCATCAGCAGCAACATGTGCAAGAATGCCATATGTGCACTTTAACTGCACATCCATATATCTTTATCCTTCTCTGTGGCTTTTTAATGGATTGATATTGACACCTGCACCAAGTGAAATCCCTTGTTGTTACTTGGCACTGGTACTCGGTGAAGAGTAAAGACTCTGATTCTGAAAATACAGTTTTGTATGTGTGTGTGTCTGTGGGTGGGTGGGGGGTTGTCAGGCAGCATCCAAACAGCTTGGTTGGTTAAGTTTATTGGTGATTAAGTTCAGATTGCTGCCTTTTAGTGATTAAGGCTTAATTCTTACTACAGGCTTCCCATTCCAGAGTAGTATCTTATCAAACAGGGGAATCCATTCATGGAGCATTTCGAATGAATATCAGATACATTTCTAGAAATCAGAGGTTATCATCTGTTTAATACTCACCATAGCGGTGGGAACAAAAGATACATGAGATGTCGATATTCCAGACTGACTTCTGCAGCAACCAGTCCTATGTTCTAAAGCTGAGTATAAATCCAGCCTTCTTTTCCCATGTATTTTTACCTACAGCCCTGGTTTGTCGAATTTCTCCATGTTGTATGATCTTCACATTCTTGCTCAGAATAATGTAGTTGGTCCTACAAATTAGTCTTAAACTTTACTGCTCCACTGTTCATTGATGCATGTTTGACCCAAATTGGTTTGCGGAGTTTTCCCCCACAGTTCATAAACATGTCAGATGCATTTTTCTGTCCACATTGCTCAGAATGCATGCCCAATGATGGACTGGGATTGCAGTATATTCCCTCTGCATTACGGGATAAAATTTAGGATCAACATAACTCTACAGTGGATAAGAAATTCAGGGATTCCAAAGCATTTTGTCATTTGTAGAAATACAAGGAAATACTTGCTTGTGTACCTCCCTACAGACTTAAACATTTAATAACGATAAAGAACAATAAACAGCAATTAAAAACAGTGAGAACAATAATGTACATACTTAAAATATACATAAAATTTACAATAACATACAAATAGGGCAACAAGGTGTGAGGTTAAGGAAAACGGATGGATAGAAAATATTTAACGTAATTTTAGCCATTCAGCTCAAGGACAATTACATTTTGTTTGTAGTATACAGTATAACTTCTGGCAGCATTGAGAATAACCAAGGTCATCGCCCACACGTTTAAAATCGTCAAATTCAAAATACAGATTTGTACGCAGCCACTGCAAAGCTATAGGAAGGTAACAATCAGACAAAACAAAGTATATTACATAGCAAAACGAGCGTTCAACAACATGTCCATTGAATCACACCCTAAAACAAGGTCTAACTTGTGTAGGGCTGGGTGACATTTTGTATGAAACCACGTTTTACACATTCGGTACATGATTGGCTTCCTTACATCACATGGGAACGTCTACGCCAATCAGAAAATAAAGCGATGAATTTCCGTTACAGAAACACAACTACACCCATAGCGTGCGTCCGAGTTGAGGATTATGCAAATATTACGTTGAGTCTCCTCCTCTTCGGTGTAGCCGGCGATGGTTGATTCATGAAATCTGTATTTTCATTACAAGAAAAAGCAGTTTGATTACTTGTTTGGGTGGAGCGTCAGACACCCCGATATATTTTAGAATCAGGTCGCAAACTGCTAGTTTTTGAAAATGTTGCGATTAATAGTGTCCCATAAGCCGGTGCAAAGCTAAAACACGGTTTTGCCGGTTCGGGATATCTCTTTGTTTGACTTGACGAGGCGTGATCTTTTGTTTAGTGTTGCTCTTTGTTCGGGGAAAGAGCTGCTGACAGGTAGTGTTCATTTATCGTTCGGTTTCGAACAGTTTTTACCATGCAGTACGTAAAGAAGTACTTTTCCGAAGGACTCATCCAGTTTACCATCCTTTTAAGCTTAATAGGAGTTCGCGTTGATGTCACGCTAGATTCGTACTTGAGCGGCCCTCTGTCGCCGCTACTGGAAACAAATGTGGGACAAAGTTCGGCTTATGTGCAGACGCCGGTGCACAGTCTGCGGGACACGCTGGACGGGTACAGCCTGCACGCCAAGTGCCCCGATCTGGACGCGTACTTCGCGAGCCGGAGGCTGCTGGACGAGGTGCGCGCGCTGGGCTCGCCGCGCTTCCCCACGCGGCTCAGCGCGTGGCTGGTGCACCTGGTCCCCGCGGGCTCCGACGGCGCGGGCCCCGGCGAGGCTCGCGGCGGCGCGCCGGCGCTCCCGGACGCCGCCGACGTCAGCAGGGCCGCCGGTGAGGAGGGCGACACGTGCGCGTCCGGCTCCAGCGCGAGCCGCAGGGACGAGGGCCGGCGTGCTGCACAGGACGGGGACGCCGGGCCCTGTCCCGCTCCGGCAGCCTGCGAGCTTTCCAAAGAGGTACAGCCACCTCTTATCACCCCTTTATCCACCGTGTCCGGAAATAACCTGATTTGTAAACTCCTGTCTTATTTCATCTACGTGTTTATTAGTTGCTTGCGGCACTTTAATACAGGCAGTTTAATACGGCTTTTAGGAAGCATTGCATATGCACAAGGTCTGCGAACCGATTTCGGTTTCTGTTGGCAGTCTTTCCTTGCAGCACTCGGCGGAGCTGGAGACACTGTTGGCCCACGATGGCTGAATACTGTCATTTCTTTGCAGTGTACTTTCTGCGTGCTTTGTTTAAGCATGGTGCTTCCAAAACAAAGGTGGATGCCTGACAACACTGGGGAGGATTGTCGGTATACAATGGCTGCGGTGTGTACTACTAGGTTCAGAAAGCACCGTTGGAATGATGAAAGACGGTTGTTTTTGTTTAGACATCTCTCTCCGCAGATGAACAATAGTCAAGAAGAAACTGTATCTCTTCATACAAAGTAGTTTCAAATAAGAATATGGCTGTACAGAGTGTTGAAGCAGAGCGTTACAGTTGTCCAAACTTATGCACCTGTTGTCAGCAACGTTACCCAGATATTATCACATGGCCTGCCTAGGCTGAGACCGAGCTGTTATAACCAGTACTGATTGTTGAGTTTAGTCATCGTAAATGGCGATCAGTGTTTAAGGCATATTTTTACCCCACATTCTTGAACTTAGTTTTACAGTTTTAATACTTAATACAATGAACACTTCCAGATCTAGTCCCCATGTTATATAACCTAATATTACACAACACAGTTAAACACACATTTTGATAAAAGATTAGATTAGATAAACTTTGATTATATGTGGGAAATTCTTGTGCATATACCAGCATAGTACATAGAGCAGAAACTAGCATGCATTTAGTGTAAAACGGACAGGACGCAAAGACGGCACACACAATCCAAATTAGCAAACATAGGGCAAACAGACGAAAATGTACACAAACCAAAATCTGAAAAACATAATGGAATATTGATTAAATTAATATTAAAGGAAAAATAAATTACCGGATGGTATATTTGCAACTAAAAACAGATGGCCCTGGACTTCTGCAGCTGGAAAGATTGCTGTCTATGGCAAGTTGGGGCGGGGCACTTCAGTGCCTGATGGCAGCACGTAGGAATGGTCCCAGCAGCACTTATTCCACCACAGTGCGCTAACGAACCGCTGGTTAAACGTGCTCCAAGATAACGTCCAATCCAGGCACGTTAAAGTAAGATTGCAGACGTTTGCCTGCATTACCCTGGGGTTCTCCTGTATACTTTATAATGGGGGTCCTTACGACCCCTCAGGTCACATCCACTCCCAGATTCAGGAGGAAGTGCAACTTCTGGAAAGATGGCAGCGCCTACTGGTGTCACCCTCTAAAAGGAAAGGAGGGCACTGCCTCAGTAAACTCTCTTTCCTTCTGCTTTCCCGTTTATCTAGTTCAGGATCTGTTTCGCAATTTGCACTGGTGTGTGGCATTTGTGACATCTGTGCTGAGAAAAAGGATGCACTCTGTGACCTTAATGGAATAAATGCACAGACAGGTGAATTTTATCTGGACTGGTCCTGGTTTAGTGGAGCCCACCAACTTTATAGCCTACGTTGTTGAAAAGTAGCACCCTTATCCCACACCCCGAAGAGCCTTTTAAGCACAACTTATTTGCTTATTTGTCATTTAATGTTATGATCCAGATGGTTTTAAACTTGCCACATGGCAAAATGAACAGCTTCAGAAAAGCTTATATTTTTTCCAATACAATATCAGAAAATCAGAACCATTTTTTTGAATGTTGCTGTATTGCATACAGGTAGATGATTATAGAATCATTATTACTGTCTCAATCCAGAGTATGTGCAATATATTCTGTATTTTGGGATTTTGGGAAAAGTTTCCTGATGTTTTATACTTTTAACTTAAATACGGTCATCGTATTTCAGAGTAATTTGAAGCTCCTTCACGCCAGTACACAAGGCAAATATGGTGGTGATCCGCTTTAAATGAATGCATAATTATAAGAATTGCAGTCTATCGTATTGTTTGCTTTCTAATAATTTCAGGCTTCCTTTTTCTCAAGAACATAAGTATTCCTTTAGCTAGCTGGTCACTGCCATCTTTTCATCCCCATCATTGTGTCTTCAGCTGAAAGTTCAAGCCGGCCGTCTTCGTAAGACGGGAGTGAGTTCCAGAGAATTTTAAAATGAATAGCACAAATAAGCCAAAGGACGCAACATTCACCTAACTCCCTTTGTGCTAGATTGTCTGAGTCATACATTGTCCCTCTGGTTACCGTAAAGGGGCAAAAAAAAAGAGCTCTGAGCTGCTTTAACCGGCCCAGTTACTCCGGTTTCTCCAGGATCCGCAGCCCTTGAGGAATGTGCTGTGGAGCAGACGCCAGGACGCGGCCGTCCCCGGCGGCGAGGTGGCCGAAGCCGCAGAATCCACGGGACACGGGGACCTAGCGCTCACCCAGCTTGCCCACAGTGATGCCCTGGAAGAGGTACGGGCCGGACCCTCTAAGTCCCCTTCTGCCCTCTCTCTCTGGCCTGAGGTACATTAGAATGCGTTTGCATTTGTGTATCCCGTCTTACTCCTCTAAAAAGGCGGCTGTATACTCCGAACGACATCCAGACTAAACGGAACCAAACAATCTGAGAACAATCTGTCACGTACATAAGAAGTCAATGCCACCCTCTATGCCAGGCCACAACCCTAGATGGCACTGAATGTTTTTTTTAATGCACCTGTCCAGCATACAGAGCGCAGACAGATGTATTGCAGTGAGGGCATGAGTCTTTTTAATGAAGGAGATGACGGCTCTTTTAAAATGAGAGTTGCTCTCGTTATTAACGACCACTATTGGTTTGATGCTAGTAGCAACATTTACACGGCACTCATGTCTGCATGCTAAGAAACGGGCACATTTCGTGGCAGCGGTTACAAGGTCATGACATTTACAATTAACAGAAATGCCTGAATACACAAACAGTAGTGCCCTCCCATCCGCGGTTCCACTTATCCATGGTTTGCTGAGGTCTGAAAAAAAAGTTTGTAGGATGTGCAGCAGTGTGAGATCGGGGCACTTGGCGTGCAGGCTGTACCCGTCCAGCGTGTCCCGCAGTGAGAGGTATTAAAAGCACAATTGCTTCGTCATTTTTTGTTGGTAATATTTTACTAATGCTAATTTATTTGCTAATTTATCAATTACTAATTGATACCAATTACTATTAAGTTCAAGAAATCACATTATATGTGGTTTGTGGATGGTGTGCTATTACCTGCGATTTCGACTATTTGTGGATCTTATCACCCACCCACAGATACTGGGAGACTACTGTATTAATTTACACTCCTTAAAGTGCAATGTGGCACAAAGCATGCTGGTAACTGCATAATTAATCATGCTGACCAACCCTGCGGCATCACATTTATGTCAGCCAATCATGGACAGTAGGGGAGATCAGAAGAAGCCAATCATGGACAGAAGGGGAGATCAGAAGAAGGGGGGAAAGTTCACCTCGGGGACCCCTGCACGGGTGATCGCTGCAATGATCACGCACCGTACCGCGTCGTGTTGGCAAAACGATGTCGATTCCATTGAGTATCCGGCCAGTTTCTTCAGTTACTCTCGGGCTGAGCGCACAAGAGCTGGTTCACAGGCAGGGGGGCATAACCCTTTTTTTCTACTAAAATGTACCTTTTTTTTTTAATTGACATGTACCCTATCAGAGTATTCAAGAAGTAAATTTCCGCTGGTTTTTAGAGAATATGTAGTAAAACAAAAAGGAAACAATGATTGGAGTGTAAACCTAGGGAACCTGCATATTTGGCCCATTTGGCCCTTTTGGCCCATTTAAGGTTATGTTACGTACAGCACCTTCCTTATGTTGCTCAAACTCTCTCTTTCAGAGTTTCCTCAGCAGTAACCTCCCCTTATCACAGCTCTCATCGAGCCTCGAACCCCAAGCTGCGCCCAGGGGAAGCACTGATCACCAGTGGCATGACTTCCTGTCTCTATCTGGTTTCGATGTGAGTCACAGAGCAGTTACACACTTGGCGAACGGCGTGCGTGCGTCTGGTCCTGATAAGCGCCAGCTTCACAATGCACTGCAATTTGGTGAATATTATAAGGGCTAGTCTTAATGGCGGTTGTATTAGAGATGCTTGTTTTGTGAGCGTATGCTTGTTTTCAAGTTGCCCTAATAAGTAATGGCATACTGTTTGTTGGAGTATATTGAGAGCATATTCTGAAGTATTTAAATGTCGTGGTAGGATTTGGAGCTGGAAGTTCCACTGCCTGCATCAGGCCTGGGTGTGGACATCTCCAGGGCCCTGAGCCAGGATGTGAGTCTGCAGGATGCCTTGGTGACAGGTGGTGGTGCTGAGGCCAGGAGAGCCCTCAGACAGGAGTCCACCGACTCCACACACTCAGACTCTCTCCTGGGGGCTGGGCACCTGCCCATGCACCTCTTCCCCCCAGTGGGAAACGGGACCCAGGACGGGACGTTCCACAGTTCGCTGTCGGGGTGTCTGGACGAGGCCGTGTTTGAGCAGATCAACCTGCTTGGGCTCGGCCTGGAGGGGCTGGACGCCCAGCCGCTGGAGGAGCGTGACTCTGATTCCGGCCTTTCGCTGGGTTCCGGGTTCCAGAGCCCTCAGTCGCCCAGCTCTTCTGAGGCGTCGTCAGGGGAACTGTATGGCGACGACGACGGGGCGGCGGCGGCGTCTCCACACTGGTCCGACTCGGAGCTGGCTGAGTGCGTCCAGCACAACCACACGTACAATGCTCCTTTTCAAAGCAGCGCCACCTTCTGGCAGGAGGACCTGGGACAGGTGCTGCATTGCAAGGACATCAAGAAGGAGGTGCTGAGCGGAGACGAGGAGGAGGAGGAGGAGGAGGAGGTGGAGCTGAGCCGCGACGAGCGGCACGCCCGCGCCCTCCGCATCCCCTTCTCGGTGACCGAGATCGTGAACATGCCCGTGGAGGACTTCCTGGAGCTCTTGGCCCGCCGCGGCCTCACCCAGGCCCAGGTGGTGCTGTTGCGGGACATCCGTCGGCGGGGCAAGAACAAGCTGGCGGCGCAGAACTGCCGGAAGCGCAAGCTGGACGCGATCAGCGGCCTGGAGGGCGAGGTGGAGCGGCTGGGCCGCCTGCGGGAGCGCCTGCTCCGGGAGAGGACGCAGCACGGCAGGGCCCTCTGCGCCATGAAGCAGAAGATGGAGCAGCTCTCCCAGGACCTGATGTCCAGGCTGAGGGACGAAAGGGGCCGGCCCATCAGCCCCAGCTGCTACACCCTGCAGTGCAGCCCGGACGGCGGGGTCCTCGTCCTGCCGCGCAGGCACTCCCCGGGACAGCCCAAGACTGAGAAGCGGAAAAGTGACAAAAAGCACTAAGACTGGCGTCCCGTGCCCCTGCTGTGCCACTTTCCTCAGACTGTCCCTGGCGTGAACAGTGCAGTGCACAAGGTTTTCTGGGGCAGAAATGAATCTTTGTTTTTTGTAAATACGTTCCCGCCCCTCCCCCCCCCCATAATATGTGGGATGAGTGGATGTAGCTAAAACACTGGAACTATGTGTCGCAAAAAGGTTTTCTGTTCAAATTGAGTTTTTAAATCCTAGTAAGGAATACGGGGCAAGTTAGAAGTGAATGGAATGTAAGTTTTGAGGGATGAAATCCATATCTGACTGGGGTTGTCGTGTTTTTAACATTATACTTGAAGATACTAACTGCTTGGTCTGTGTAGGATGTCACTCCTCTGATAAAGACATCACCAGTCGCACTTTGACACCGTGGGTAAAGGCAGACAGCCCCTGTACGTCTTGCTGTAGTCTGTGTTGTATTGTTTGTTGCCATCAGACAGGTGGCGCTGTGGTTAAGGACATGCCTTTGTAATCTGATGTTATCCGTTTGGCCCTGTTTGTTGTAAATCTATGCTGGTTGCTCACCCTGACATATCCAGCACTAAAATGGGTTAAAGGCAACTAGAATTAATATTTGATGCTTGCAAAGTCATGTTTAAAAAAAAAAAAAAAAAGAAACGGCTAAGCATCCAAAGAAATTGGATTGTTTGTGAAATGGAAAAAGCACCCATCATCATTATGAAACTATAATTTTTAACCATAATGGTTTTTGTCACATGAAGGAGACTCTCTGGCCCTAACCCTAAAATGGGGACGCACTGATGCAGCTGGGTGTTTTAGGTTGACAGTGTAATTTGAGAAATGTGACAGCGATTATTTCTGTGTGTAGACATGATTAACCCTAAGGAAGAAGGATTTTTGATTTTCAGTGAAAGTACTCCTGTTTTTGTAGTCGAACCCGAAAGCCAAGCTAGTAATGGTGTAAGGTTTAATTTAATTTTTAATTTTTTTTTGCTTTACTCTGATATTGATGCTTTTGTATGCTTTGTTTGGTTTGTTTTGTATGTGGGACTCTTTTCAAATTCAAATGTTTGAGGATGATCCTGGACCAGCACTGTTTATGAAAAGAATTCTGTTGACGTATTTGTCATGGTCATATTTTAGACCAGTTCCTTCTGACAAGTGGAAGCAAAGTTCAGGTGTGCGTCACAAGCCTGGCCCCTGCGACTTATCCGCTTCCTGTCTGTTTTTCAATAGACGACGTGACTTTTAAAAATCCCGCTCTCTGGAATTGGCAGCGGTGGGGCATTTGTGGGTGATTTGCGTGTCCACACAAATATTTAGGCACAAATGTTATACAAAAGTATTCGCTGGAACCGAAAGGAGAGCCATCATTTTAAGTGAGGCAAAATTGCCTTGATACACAATCATGTGTGTGCGCGCGCACGTATGTATATATTTTTCCATCTGTAAATTATTGCTTTTTTTTTCAACTTATTTTCATTATTTCTTTATTCCTGTATGACTCGTACCTCTGAGGCCAAGGTCACCCAATTCTTCTGCCTGGCCTAGAAACACCAAATAGGTTATATGTTACATGTCTTTAAGTATCAGGGGTGATTCTGTGTTGGCAGGCCTCATGATGCATTCTTCACTTTTTTCTTTTTTGTGTAAGTGCTGTTGCGATCAAAGCAGCTTTTCAAGGGGACCTGCAAAAAAAAAAAAAAAATGTAAAAGGCATTTGTGTGTGTGTGTGTGTGTGTGTATATATATGTGTGCTTGCAACAATATGCCATGGCAAGCAAAGTTGCTTTTTTTAATCAAATTTTATTTAAATTGTTTTGTTGGACCATGAATGACCGAGTGTGTTTTTCTTTTACTAATTAGATTTGCATTGTTTTTTTTATATAAAGTGGAACTAAACACTGTACTTTATAGTGTGAAGGAGGGTGGGAATCAAGTTGAATTTCTTTTTTTTTATTTGGGATGTTTCAGATACTTTTTCAAGACTGAAAAATAAAATTAATACATTCAAATTTTCATGAGTTTATAATGCTTCCATTGTGGAAAAATTGTGTAGTATTTGTCTCCAGGGGTGCAGGGAAAATGGCTGACCTCTGCTCCTGACCCCAAATGCCGCTTTTTCCTGTAATTGAGTATGTCTCGTAGGACATGCATTTCTCAGCTGGTCGGAAAGTATGATTATTATTATTATTATTACTAGACAATTACTTAGGAACAGCTATCACAGATAGCCTTCCAAGCAACCCAGACCTGCTGTGCTAAGTTGCACTTAGATGCAGATTTTTTTTCCTACCTCACCTTTTTTCCTATCTCACTATCTGATGCTACCTCCATTTGATCTTTCATTGCTAAATATGCATCTCACTCTCGACAGAATCACAAAAACAGAATATTATCTGCACTTGAATAAACTCAAGGACAGTAAAGCACTAAATGTACCTATAGACAACAGCAGATTTTTACATAATATAATTTACCATACATTATCTGCACTTGTGCAAGTTAGAATCTACTTGCCACTGCAGAGAAAACAAGACTGGTAATGTTTAAAACCATAAGTATATTTGTAACTTTATACCCAGTGTAAAACACTAGGCATAAAAGGTATTCAGTCCGTGGTATTGTCAATATACGTGTTAAAAATCATTATCACAATAGCGTGCCGAATGCAGTGTAGTTAATTTAGGGTGACCAGATAATCCATGTTATCCCGGACACTTTGAGCTAGGACGGGATTTGCAAAGTACCATTTCAATCAAAAGGACCTGGATGTTAATGCAAAACGGCTGGATGAGTCTTTCAATTTCAATCAAGGAAACGAGCCAGTCAAAGTACAAGAAGACCTTTATTTAGCCAAGCACAGGAGCCTTTCGGGTTTAAAGTAATTTGGGCGTTCTCTATTTCTTACCCACCTACAGAACTGTATAAGGAGTCTTCTTTGACACTGAAGGAACCGATACAATACTACAGACTGTCCACATGAATAATCAACGGTTAATCATTCATAATCCTGCAGTAAGCTCTACTGGCAACAAACAACAGTGAATGACCCGCGATCACGTGGACAACCTGCCAGCCAGCGGAGTCACATGACAAACTCGCGCGGAATTAGGAACGATACCACACTTGGAGACGTGCGTCTGCGCGGTCGGCTGATTTTACTTTTATGCTGTACTTATCAATATTCATGTATAAACGCCACCTGATTGGTCAAATCATTAATATTGATAAGAAGGCGGTACCAGATTGGCCGGTGAGCGTGCTCTTATCGACGTGCTACCCATTTCTCCCCCATCTAAGACATTCACTGGCCAATCAGGTACCGCTTCTCATGAATATTAATGAATGTCCTATGAATATTGATAAGATTTCCCGACCCATCCTGTAAATAGAAAATGTACGCGCGGTCGCCATATTGGGGCGGTCAATACTCGAGTGACTAATAATAGATGCTTGTGAAAATGCCGCAGGCATGTGCAGCATTCGGGTGTACAAATAGACGTAATCTTGAAAACAAGCATCGCGGGATAACTTTTCACAAGTAAGTGGCAATTTTATTGCATTATGCTGTTATGTCGGTTAGTAAACATGAACTATTACTTCAGACTATCCTGAGATTGACGTGACTCCGTTGTGATGTTGGCTACCTAACGAAAATATAACATTATGAATGCTTGTTAAACTTGATATTTATTTAACAGTGACCTCTTTCATTGTGTAGTTTACTTTATATTTAATTGTCACCTGGAATGCACTTGCGCTCGTGAGATGATACCTGCTAGCTAGCCTAAATCATGGTGCTAGCTTAATACGCTAACGGCACCATTCATCCACGTGGCGGAAGTCATTGTAATATGATCTTGTTTTTGTCGAAGGTTTCCCAAAGATACTGGACTAAGGAAAGCCTGGGCTGTAGCTGTCCAACGAGAAGATCTTGAGCCTCATGATACCACAGTTCTGTGTAGTTGTCATTTCAAGGCAGATGATTTTGACACAACTGGGCAAATTGTGCGTCTGAAGGAGTGTGTGATCCCTTCTGTTCTTGCTACCTCTCCAGACCATCTGAACAAGGTTAGCATATAAGATTAGTGTTTTTGTGGTAAACAGTCCCTGTGATCCAAAGGTCCCCTTAGCAGAACATGTGCATGAGCCCTTGACCAAGGCCCTTAACCCCCAGCTCCAGGGCTGCAGCATGTTGGCTGATCCTGCGCTCTGACCCCCAAGTTATAGGGGCCAAGATGGTGAAAGTGAAGCGAATCCCAATGCACTTGTGTTCATACTTGTGAGAGTAGCAAATAAAGGATTTATCATTTATGTAGTGGAAACCGATTTGAATGATGAACATGCAGATGATCTTATTCTAATGTAAATGGAATTTCCACTAAACCTGAAATTGAAAGTGAATGGCCCTTTCAGGGCACTTTTCCATCGCACCAAGTACGGTACTTTCGGTACTTTTCCATTGACTTCCGGTCGAGTACCAGTACCAAAAAAAAGTACAGAAAGTGCCAGACCAGCTGGGGTACTTCTTTGGTACTTAGGGGCGTAACTTGAAATGCTGTAATTGTCGATTGATTATGCAGATAGCCCAATTCGGAAACACAATGCGCCCACCGTCTTGAAAAAAGTTATGAACTTTTAGATTGTTCTAATTTTTGATTGTCACCAAAACGTTGTGAGCAGGGTTGTTTTTTATTCCTTTATCTGTATCTCATAAATTTCATTAAAATATTTTAATGTAACCACCATGTTTCATATTAGGTACGTAGATTATCAAATGGTAAGCGGATAAATGCCACTTATCACTGAAAACAATGTGTGGGAATTTGATCAGGTACTGTTTCAGGTGTAATTTTTCAAAAATTATAAGTAAACATTTCTTATACTGTAAGCTCCATCTGTTATCTGTCAATAAACCTGAATTCTGAATCACTGTGTTTTTCACTGGGAGCAAATGTAATTTCTAGATTGTGTGTAGTATTGCAATGTTATTTTACAGAATTTAACTATTATTATGTGTGTCCGTGTCTAAAGTGAAGATTACAATAACATATTTGTGACGTTGTATAATGGCAATTGTCCATCTTCAGAAGTGGTCTTAGCATATGTATCTCGGGATGTACAGATGAATTGACTGGATGCTCTCTTAAATGGAGTCTGGGGATCAGAAATTATTTTGATAATTTAGTTACTAAAACAATAACAAGGAACCTGGACACTTTCTAACACCGTAGTAGATATAGGCATTTTTGGATGAACTTTCAAAAGCTGAAATTCTAAATAATGAAGGTTTGATGCTTGCTATTTATAGATCGGAGGCTGCATGTCCCAGAGGAAGTTCATGTTTTGGCAGAGAGAGTTTCTCACTTTTATAACAAATACAGTTTCAGTTCAGTTCAGAATGAATCGTGCCACAGTCGATTTCGTAGAGAAGTCCTTGTATTTGTTTACTAGCGGTCCTAGACCGCTCCAGTATGGCGGACGCTTTGAGCGGTACGACTCATGCGCGTGCACGCCGCGCGCGCGCGCTTTACGTCTGCCTTTACGTACTCGTGGTACAAAACGCCTTGCAGGAATAGGAGTCCGCTTCGGAGACGACATAGGTGAGTTGCATACCGTAGACAGGGTGTAGGTGCATGAGCGGGGTATGCAGATATCTCAGCGTTGACGCGCGAAAGTGGGCAGCCTGTCAGCGTCTTATCCGGTCTTTTCTTGTTTTCTCGGACGCCGGGGACTTTTACGTGGCCGCTCATTCAAACCGACGCGAAGGTGGCTGTAAATAAGGAGTAGGTGGGTTTGGCGCGCGCGCAGGCTCGAGCCACGCGGGGAGCGGCTAGCCGAGTCGGCCAGCGGATCGACGGCGTTTCTCAGCTCTCCAGTCGCTTATCGATTTAGGCGGTGAGTCGTCCCGACAGACCCGTCGGTCAGCGGGGAGTCCGCTTTCGCCTTTTGTTATCGCCGAGTGGCCGCTTCTCGGACCGGTGAGCCCAGTCGCTGCCGTCAGACCGTCGGCGGTGTTGTTTAAATGGCTGGCCCGCTAGCTGCCGGCGGGAACAAGGTTAGTGCTAACGGCTTTTTTTCTGGTTAGGCCAGTAAATTTACTTTCCCTACACCATCCTTATCGGGGGGTGCCGAACACCTTAGCAGGTGGCGTAATTCTTTCGGAAAATATGACTAAATTAGCTAAACAAGCTGGCTAGGTGCTGGTGTCGTAAATGGCGCCCTTTAATCGAATTATTGCTGTTTTTCTCCCGATATTTTATACGGACCTGTATATACAGCCACCCACCGCATTTAAGTGTATTAATAGTGCTTATGGGTGGTTGTGTTTCCTCTTTTTTTGCTAGTTTACGTGTTGACATTTTAGGTCCTTATGACCCTTGCTGGAAAGGGGCGTGAATTTCGAAGCTAAGGGGGCGACGGCTCTTCAGTTTTGCCTTTTGCCGTTTTGAGGAGTAGCTGGGTCTGGGTGGCTCTTTGGTTGCGTAGCCGGAATCCTGCACTAATCTTGCCGAGAGTGCGTGCTTTTATGTGGCGGAGAGAGCAGCGCATGGCGTGCAGGCCTCCGCCGAGACGGGCCCATTCTTTGTCTTGGGTGTTCATGGGAGTTGGAGTCAGCGACTCAAAAGCCTTTTTGTGCGCCGCATGCCGTCTTATGGCCGGGCTGCGTGCGAACGGATTTACAAATAAATCGTACATGGCCCTGTGAGTGTGGTTGATTTGTGGAGAACCGGTTTTTAACCCTGTCTTAAACGTACTCTGTTTAGTAAGCTGGAAAAAAATAATTTCGGTACCGAGTACAAGTTTTTGTAGTTTCCCGTCTTGTTCCGTGACTGATGACTTCGTGAGATGTACATCGCGCTTATACATATACATCACTAGAGCTGGATGTTATTTGGCTCTCAGTTAAACGGTCATTTTCCGTTCACACTGAAATTTTGTAACAGTGTAGACTTAAACATATGTGTCTAGAGACACCTGTCAGTGTTTTGAAGTTGTCCTGTGTACATGAGTATCCTACGAGATTGACTTGCCTGTTTTTCAGCTCATTATGGGTAAGAAGCAAATTGGCAAATCGAAGAAGGAGGTAGAGGTGCCTGAAGAATTTGTGGTGGAGAAAGTAATTGACCAGCGAATTGTGAATGGAAAAGTGGAGTACTTCCTCAAATGGAAAGGCTTCTCAGAGTAAGAACATCTCGTGTGTGTTGTGGTGTTGCTCTTTTATGGTGACGCGTGATGTTATAAAAATGTTTTGAGTTTTTATGTTTTTAAAGTCCTGTGATCTCATTTAGTTGGTTATCATTTGTGAGGGGACAACTAAGAAACCTATTATGTGCTCTGCCTCCTCAGTGCAGACAACACCTGGGAGCCTGAGGAGAATTTGGATTGTCCAGACCTGATAGAGGCATATCTGGCCACTCAGAAGCCCGCTGTTGAGCGGTCAGACTCGAACAAGAGGAAGACTTCCACCGACACGGCAGATTCAGAAGAGAGTAAAGCGAAGAAGAAGAAGGATGTGGTAAGGTTTTGGTTTGAGTATGCCATGAGAAGTAATGACTTTAATCCATGCTGTAACCATGGTGTGGTGCTTGTTTATTTTAAAAACATTGTTTCTGAGCCTTAAGCTGCTGAACATGCTGCTAATTAAGACAGTGTGGTATTAAGGAGTATATACTATAGGCAATTGATGGGGTATGCAAGGAGGAATGTTTAATTTGCCTTCAGATGTTCCCTGTCAACAGGTTCCTCCATCACCCTGACTTGATGTTCTCTTGCAGGGTGAAAAACCTCGTGGGTTTGCCCGCAACCTGGAGCCTGAGCGCATCATTGGAGCCACAGATAGCAGTGGAGAGCTGATGTTTCTCATGAAATGGTGAGTTGGCAGTAGCAGGTAGGTATAACTGCAGCGCGAGTCCTGGTGGGTAACTCAAGCGGCCTTCAGCATGTGTGTGGGCCATCAGTATTGATGCAGGTTTTCCCCTAATAAAACGCTTGATGTGTTTGGGGAATTCTTGTTTGTCGATATGTAATTACCATTTAATTTCCATTGGAAATTTTTGAGCTTTATGTATATGGATGAGATCATAAGGCTGCATAATGGGTGACGCCTGAAACATGTGTGGAAGTAGCAACTGCAGGCAGGAATGGGTGGTGGTGCCGCTGCCGCTGTGAGTCGGGCGTAGCTGCTGATGGGAAATGAAAATTCCCCTGCTCTCTTGTTACTCATAAAAGTATTTGGTTGCGACTCAGTAATGGGCGTTATTTAACTCATTTGAAGTTTTTGACTTATGTTATCAAAGGACAACTGTACTCTCACACTTACCTTCATCTGATTCACTTATCGGCAAAAAACAAAAAAAGCTGTTTTGAAAATGCGGCCTGATTTCTTTCTGGCAGGAAAGACTCTGATGAGGCAGACCTGGTCCCGGCAAAGGAGGCCAACGTCCGCTGCCCGCAGGTGGTCATCGCTTTCTACGAAGAGCGTCTGACCTGGCACTCGTGTCCCGAGGATGAGCAGCAGTAGTGTCTTGTTGCTGCCCCTCCCTGCTTGTCCCCTCCTTGTTCTTTTACACTTGTAATAGTCTCCCCTGCCCCCCCTTCCCCACTATTTCTAGGTAACATTTAGTTTAAATCGCAGTGCAGAGTGTCGATTGGCTGTTCATGCAGATTTTACAGGTAGGATGACTAGAAGCTAACTTTATGGAATGAAGAGGGCAGTGATTATGTAGGAGTTGGGGCTTGTTTATTAAAAACTCTGTATGAGCAGAGTGGGTCAATTTTAAAATTTTTGTCGTTCCTGGTGTAGCTGCCAGAGGCTTTCCAGGACTGCGGAGTAGTATGATTGGGGCTTAATGAGTGGAGCTGTCCATCTGCCAGCTGGCACATACCTCAGTGCTTGAAGGAGAGACCAATTGATGCATTTTAAACTGCCCCCCAAAGTTTCTTAATGTATTCATTTTAATTATACTAGGTGACTTGTATTGGTTGCTTTTTTTCCCTCCCAGAGTATTTCTTCTTAATGCCATTTTAAGCTTTCGTATTTGACCCGACTTGTACTCTCTGTTCATAGCTTGTTTTACTGCACATCAGGGTCTAGTAAGTGTCATTTGAAACTTTGTTGCATACTTGAATCATATTTGAACAGTGACACTGTATATTCACTTTGTAAATATTTTCAACTGTTCAATAAAGGTTTATATGCTTCATTTATAACTAGTCCCCTTTGGACTCTCTTCGTAAGCTGATTTGTAATGCCCTGGTGTTGTGAATCTGGTGCTTTTCTAAATGTATGTAAAATTTCTGCACGTGGACTTTGGGCCTTAGTGATTTCCTTGGACCTTAACAAGATGCAGCTCTCTGTCAAGCTTACCAACACAGAAATTGAGCATGAGAAAGGTGGTTGTTGGTGCATTTGTTCATTTAATTTATTTTTAAACCACCAAACTTGAAAGTACCAGTTTTCCATCAATGTGGGAGTTAATCACTGTTTAAGGGTTCCTGTGGAGTGATGTTAGGCACATTAATCCTGTAATGAGAGATGTGGTGTTACAGTGGACAAGATGGTGTAGTGCCAAATTGCCTTAACATTGCCATACTCATTTACTGTTATTTCAGTCTACATATTGTACAGCCTGATGTCAATGGGAGAGAGACTTACTGGTGGACTAGATTTGGGCAGTATTTTGGTAATAAGCTATACCGTGGTATTTACCCACAATTTCATAATAATGGAATAGCTTTTGCGGAAATAAGTAAAATTGGCATACCGAAGTGCATGTTTTCTTGGATTAGCATTGCCAAACTTACAACCCCTATATTTTTTTCTTATTTTTAAAGTATTAATATGAAAGTCATCTTGTGACCATTTCAGGGGTCATGGTGCCCTTTGCTGTATCCCCTGCTGTAGTATAATGTCTGGGCGGTATAAAAAAATATACCACCCAAGACTATGTGGGACTCCTTATCAGAATGTTTTTGGACCAACTTATTTCTGAAACTAAATGGTGATATTACTTTACTGGTCATGGGATTTGAACCGACAACCTTCAGCACAGGTATGGTTTTCTACTCTCCTAAGCTACAACAAGCAGTGGAGAAACTAGATGGCACAAGTCCTCTAGACCCGGATAGTTGCTGTCTGGTCTTGCTGCCTTGCTGTGGTGTAGCCTCTTCAGCTCAGCCTCAAGGATAGTGTGTGGAGCATTTGTGCTCCACTGGTGGTGATGGGTGAGCCATGTGTATTCCTAGCATGCTTCATTTTATGCAGCTGCACTGGTCTCAGGCTTATTTACCAACTTAGATTTTGGATTACTGTGCTTGTGATTAAAAGCAGACCGGCAACTCCGATTAACCTCAGCATTTTTTTTGGATGGGGGGGGGGGGACCAGAGTACCTGGAGGAAATCCTAAGATGACATGGGGAGACCATATATACTCCACACACATGGAGCCTTAGCGGAGACCCGAATCCTGGTCCCAGAGGTGTGAGGCGACAGTGCTAGCCACTGCACCACCATGCCACCTCTTTTTGTCTCACATTATGCAATTTATATTAAAACAGAAGTAAAACTGACATAGCTACACACTATATGGTTTGCTAGTGCTGCTGTGATTTTCTGGAATGTAATATTCTGACACTACAAACAGAGAAGCATGGACCTTACTCGTGTGATTCATGAGTAAGCCAATCTGAACTTTTTATTTAAACAGGTATTCTGGAGATTTTTATTTTTTTTATTTTATAAATGACAATATACAACCAAACAGACACACTAAAATACATAGATAACTTAAAGAAGAAAATAAATGACCTTGACAGCATGGCCACACATGCAGAAATTACACATTTAGGTACAGCTTAACAGATGACCATCTCTCTGTGAACATACCCATTTTAAGTTGGAGGTGAGCTATTATGCTCTCTCGTATACGTGTTGAAGTCTCTGAGTCCATTGAACCAGGGTGGGTGAGTTTGGCTTTGTCCAGTTAAGTGTAATTGTTTTCCAGGCAGTCATCCTAAGTATCCATCCATCCATTTTCCAACCCGCTTATCCATTCAGGGTCGCGGGGGGTCCGGAGCCTATCCTGGAAGCTACGGG
>JAODKL010000047.1:2184421-2199413 GCA_026780765.1 Petrocephalus schoutedeni
ACTCCACACACATGGAACTGGGCCGGATTCGAACCCCGGTCCCAGAGGTGTGAGGCGACAGTGCTACCCACCGTGCCACCCCCTAAGTATATGCAACATATATCTCTCATTTCCACTTATATTGTCCGGTATTCTATCCAGTGAGAAATACAGAGGCATTAGAGGGAGTCTGATTTTCAAGATTTTGTCTATCTCATCCCTTATCTCCTGCCAAAACAACTTTATTTTTGGACAGTCCCAGAATATATGTTAATGGTCACCTTTCTTTTCACATCCTCTCCAGCACATTGCTGTTGAGGAACCCTAGCATATTTTCAAGATAGTCAAAGGTGTCCTAAAGTGTCTAATTTTTGTTTTCCAGTCAAACACATCACTAGTAACCCTGTCTGTATCTGTGTCATTTTTGATCCAAGCAACTAGCGCTCCTAGTTGAGCAGTTGGATAATAGCATCTGAAATTGGGAAGACCCAGTCCGCCTTCACACTTTTCTGTTTTTAGTTATTTTAGTCATATTCTGGGTTTCTTATTTTCCCAAATAAACGTAGAAATTATCTTATCAATCATCTTAAATTTAGATACAGGAATCCATGCTGGATGGGCTTGGAACAGAAAGAGTAGCCTGGGTGAAATATTCCTCCTTCCTGCCTCTATTCTTCCAAATAAAATGAGGGGCTGCACCTTCCAGTTCACAAGATCTTTTTAAATGTTTTCAAGTAACCTACCATAATTCTCTGTATATAAATGTGTTGATCTTTTTTATGTATTGCATTTTAAGGCAAATTTAGGTCCCTTGTATCAATCTTTGTAAGCTTTACTGTACTTCTTTGGAGCACCCAAATCCATGTCATGGTGTGTACAGAGTCAATGTACAGAAGGTGATGTATAACATCAAAGTAGGATTTATGCATGTGGCTAATGTCCATAGGTGACAGATCCCAAAGAAGATGTACACTGCGTAAACCAGTGACCAAAAAGACCAAAAGTTCTACAAACAGCAAGGCTGGAGAGCATGGGCGGTCCAAACCCATATGGGACTTCCGGCAGGCTTCACCGCTAGCACCTCAGAAGATGCCAGAGGACTGGCTTCCCTTGCTGGTGGACTCAGCTGAAAACTGTAGGAGGCAATTATACTAATTATAAGATGGTTCCATTCAGATTATCTGCTGCAGTTATAGAATTTTTTTATTCTGAGCCCCCTCCAGTCCAGGGCCTGGGGAAACATACTGCCCCCCCAACCCCACCCCACCCCACCCACAACAATGGGGTGGTCTCCCACCCCACAAATCTTGTGAGCCAGAGAGGCTAGTTTATCTAAACCACCAAAATAGACACATCATATTGAGATACACCATAGAAAACACTAAGCATCTTGTGCTCTGTTGATCATTAACTGTGTGGTGATCTCACTTTTGCAGTCATAAGACAGAACAAGGTCTGAGAGAGACGCTGCCAATGTCGCCACAACAGTTCAAGTAAAATTCAAATCTGTCAAAAACTGTGGTATTTCAGAACATGCAGAAAAGTGAGGAATAAATCTTCACTCAAATTAAGGACAGAGTTCAGCCACTGACACCAACAAGGGCAGGTCACTGTATGCTAAGTGGCAAATGCCCGCGCATGTTCGTCGGGGATGGCAAATGGTTCGGGGAGTGTTTAATTGGTCTTTGTGACACCTTGAAGAACATTCCCATGTCAGGAGCCCAGATTTCAAGTGACAGACGACAAGGTACGCGTTGTCTGACAGTCTTTTGTTTGCTGAATGATAAAACAGACTGGGTCACACCATCAGATCACATTTCACACTAAATCAGAGAGCTGTTGCTGTAAAACAGGAAGTGAAATGAGTTCGGTTTTTTTTTTGCAGAATACATAATTACTGAATTTACCACACATTCCCTTTTTTTAAATTGTCTTTTTATATTCACGAGGTTTTACATGAACTTCCAGGCAGACACTTTTAATTTCCCCTTTTCATCCGCCCCCCAGATTTTGACGGAGCTTCGACACAAAGCATTGCGGTCCCGTGGTGGTCAAAGTGTATTTGCAATTTCACAAAAAAAAATCTGAGATTGTGCAATTAAGACTTGCAAAATGAGGACTGTGACTTATTTCGTAGCGTGTGAGATTTTTCATCTTTGAATGTGTGATATTCCGAGCAAGTAAGTTAATAAAATTGATCCGGTTCGTTTAATTATTTGCAGCATTGTCTAAAGGATTTGTCACTGCTCGATCCACGAACCCAACAGCAGAAAGGAAATATTCTAAATGTACATGCAACGATACTTCGTTTTTTACAGTGATTTTTTAATGTCTGTATTTTACCATGTACTAGTGAACCCCCTGCTTGCCTCCGGTTGACTGCTGTGTCTTCAAAGATAGGAAAGCTAATGACATCCTGACCTGTATCAGCTTAAAGTGAGGTACTGCCAATAAACGATCAGTATTTAGTTCTCCCCATACACCCATGAAATCAATCAGGACTCATATCCAGCGCATTATTAGTACAGGACCCTATGTCCTAGCTAAACTACGCCCATAATAAAGTGTGGTGCAGGGGCGGAGCGTGGAAGTTGGCGCTCCAACAAACCAGCAGGAATAAATAGCTCGCCTTTATTATGGTCTAAGAAAGTTTGGGAGACTTACTTTTATTCGAAGTTTTCTCAAACTTCTTTAAACGGTTTTGTTGAGCTTTTAAGCTTTATTGGATCGTAGAAGAACCGAGTAAGGACATTTTTTTTTTCCATTATCTAGATCCGAAGGGTAATTATAACACAACAGACGGAGTATTTCCGGTAATTCCTTGGGTACTCGTTTACGATGCAGTTTTGCAGCCTCAGCGTAGGGTAGCAATACCAGTATTCTACTAGTTTTCAGTGTTTTCTAATATACTAAGACGCTTGGGTAAAGATTTGATAAAATTCACAATATTTCATATTTCAATGTTTTAATGTTTTTTTTTTACCAGCTTGAATAGCCACTTGTAAAACCAAGATTTATAATTTGTCAGATGTGCTGCAGCATTTAACGGGCAAATTTCTCAAAATGGTCCGGCTGCAGATCTCATCTGTGAGTAACGCTTGCGAGGTGTAGCATTATTCCGCTGCTGGAGGGCGTCTCCGTTATAAATGTTTTACAGTTTAACGCTAAATAAAGTAAAGAAAGTGTATTATTTAGCTAACACATGATGGTGGCGGATTAACACCGGCAGCCTCTTAAGGAAACTGGGGGGCTGGCCGGAGTTTGCTGCAGGCAAACGATAATCAAACGCCGGCTCACCTGCGCCAAGCCGCAGATAAACCGCTCTGTTGATCGCTCTTCGCTTAAATCTGGAGCAAGTTCAGTTATATTTAAATTTAGATTTTTTTTTTATTTGATTTTTGTCGTAATGGTTCAAGAAGTACTTTCTACTATATGTCCCATTACCGTATACATCTATCTCGTATGCGTGAGCTTCTCTTAGCCAGGTAATGAAGCCGTTCAGCTGGGAGGGCGGGGGTGCCAATTTACGGACTTTGTAGTAAATCAGTAGACTGCAAAGGGAAACCTAGCGGAAAGTCCTATAATACAACAATGTCTAGTACCGTGTAGCCAAGGGAAATCTCAGAAACGCCTGATTAGCGGAGTTTGCTTGTGTTTATGACCCATTTGCGTTGGGCCCCCCAAAATCTCTCTGAAGAATTCCTTGTGTAATACAACTTCGGTGTTATGTGTCAATGCCTTTTGTGGTGCGGATGACTGATTTGTTTAAAAATGAAACTACCCTATCACTGCCTTTCTTTTCATTGACATTTTGCATTGACTTTTTAAAATTTTCTTTATCGGATCTCCTTCCAACGTGCTTGATTTTGCTTTTAGTCTAATGGAGTGTTTGTCACTCAAGCAGAACCATAACTGGTGTGAATTATCTCACCTGCTGTTGTGGTCTTTAATAACTTCAGCAGCACTGAAACAACGTGCCTAGTTACAACTGTGTACATTCGAGGCTCCGTAGAAGCACTACTGCATTTTCAAATCTGAAAGTTCTAAAAGGTGTCCAAAGTAGATTACGGTGTACTTCAGACTTTTTTTTCTCTCAATGAGTCACAGAATCTCCAGTGTTGCCAAACAAAGCTGACTCTCTGTGGTGTCTGTGTCATGACTGTCCTTGGCATTTGACCTCAATTGTTTCAGTACACAGTAATACCTTTGACCTTTTCAATTGTATGCAATTTGTACTAATCAGATTGAGTGATGTGTTTAGTCTGTAATGGTCCAAGAACCCCTGAGATACATCCCAAGTTTTGTTTGTATTGTAGTTTGGGAATGTAGCTATTGGTTTTTAGCAAAAAGTCAGTAACACACTATAGGCCAACACATTTAAAATCATTGTGTGAGTATCAAATGACCAAATTCTGAAGTGGGGAAGTGAAACTTTGCGTTGAACTAGTTGCCAGTTATGTAATGTTTTTCAGACTTTAAACTGTGCCTTTACTAAACTGAATTCTGCTAAACTGGGCATTTGATGTCGGTAATATTCAAAGTGCATTATTGACAAGGCAACGATTGCATGACCTACACTCAAATCAAGTTGGCTTAATTTTGTTTTTGACTTGTACCAATGTCAAATGGGTAACGAGTTAGTTGATGCTAAGTTGGTGTACACATTAACTTGGTCACTACGAAAACTTGTGCACTTGTGCTTAAAACCTTTTCCTTGTCTGCGTATTTTGCTTGAGTGCATGTATAGGGTACAGCCTGACCCCACTGTTTGTTTTCCCAGGTCAGAATTGATTTAGATGGACGACAGCCCAACAAAAAAAGAGGTATGATTTACAATAAATATTGTAAATCTCACTAACGCTGTGTAGTCTGTCTTCTGCAAAGTACTATATCTTTCATTGGGTTTCAGAATTGGAACTGAACATCTTGTCTACTCTAGCAGTAGCTTGTAGGAAAGGCTGTTAAGTTTCTCCAGGTTTCTCTTATTAGCTTAAGCCCAGGGGAGTGGTCTGTTTGTTTAGTCAGGCTGGGGGTCCAGCCATAGATTTCCTCACAAATTTTAAGTCCTCATTATTCTTCAGGGCTCCATAAGCTAAACCTACACCAACTCTGAGGAGGCTCCCTCTCTCAGGCGTGTACTTGAATAGATCTCCTGTCATGCTGCTTATTTGACTTGCACTGGAGGTTTCACAGAGTACCTTCAGCTGTAGAACCTTGCTGACAGGCTCTACTAATGTGCTGTGTTGCGTTTGAGAGTCAAACCTTTGCGAGACGTGGCGGTTCTTCCACTTTTCCAGGAGATTGTGAGAGTTTGGGTCAGAGATCCTAAGATACAGAAGGACGATTTCTGGCACACACACCTGGATTATGAAATCTGTTTATATGTGAGTATGGTGGTTCTGAATGAGCGCACTGCTCGTTGTGGTAATGATATGCTTGCTGAGCTATGATGGGTCGAACTCTAGGCCCACAAGGTGATTTGAGAAGATGAATGTCAAATGGTTAAATCAGAATTCTTTATCTCCAGACCAACAGCATGTGCTTCAGGAAGAAGATCTCATGCGTGAGACGCAGATACCGTGAGTTTGTGTGGCTCCGACAGAGGCTCCAGGATAATGCTATTCTCATGTAGGTGAAAACTAGTCTTGCCCTTGGGGGGATGGGGGGGGGGGTTGGTCCTTATCTAGTAGGTTGTTGCTGTCATGGCTTATCTCTGATATTGCAAAATGAGCAAGAATAGAGGTTTGCTTGAGGACCTGGAGAAAAGTCTGACTAGGGATCGTCTCTTGCTCACGTGCCTCAGAGAGCTACCTAAACTTCCTCCCCGGAACCCGTTCTTCAGTCAGACCAACAATTTCCATATCAACAAGAGGATGAAGAAGCTACAGCAGTTCCTGGAAGAGTGAGTCTGTGTATTCCCCCCCCCCCCCTCCACCCCCAGGCTTTAAGGGTGTCTGCCTTTGGAGATTCGCAGCTGTAACCATACAAGGCCGTTGCATAAATGCCCCCTAGTGGCTGCTGCTGGGATGGCTCCTTTCGTGTTCCAGTGTATTAGTTCAGCTGTATTAATGATTGCTTATCAGATTCAGAAGTTGATTTAATTTGTTCCTTGAACGCCTCAACTGCCCTCCAGCTGAAATGCTGCTGATATCAAAGTTGGACTACATTGTTGCTGCTCTAGTGTTTACCATGCACAGTTTCAGCAGAAAGTATAACTAATAGTAATCTATGTGGGTATTTGCGTGGAGGGATGGCCTGCACACCCTCCTTTCAAAGCATCTGAGGCGGTCCGACCAGATCGCCGATGGCCAGTCGGTGCATAATTGTGACATGGGAGTGAAGCAAACTGACCAGCGTGACTTTTAGAACACGTGCGCAGAACTTTTATATTGCAGCCCTGAATAAAAATTTGCATTTTCTCTAAGGCGCTGGGAGATGTATGGGTTTGCCCTGTCTAGATATTCTACCATCACCAACCACCATAGGCAGCCCCCGGGCATTGAGACGGACTCTTTGATCCCATGTCGGACCAATGCTGCAGCAGGGTATTAAACGGCCAAACCTCTGCGAGACATTAACAGTAATGTAAATCGTGTTAACTGCCACAGTTAGAAGCAGGGGGTGCTAATTGCGTGAACGCTCTCTGTAGTCCTGTTAAAAATAAACAGAGGTAAGCAACAGAGGTCACCTGCAATGGCTTTCGTTTGGTGGTGGTAAATTCGTTTTGAAAACAAGCAATTTTTATTTCTTTTATATGCAGTGCTTTTTTCACCATCCACACAGTGTAAATTTTCTTGCTATTGCTGCGGGTGGGGCGCGTCGTTCCCTTCATTACGTGCGAGATCTGCATTACTCTCAGCCTTGGTGCTCTGTCACCTATGACTGTATTCCGAGCCTCATCTCTCCGCAGGGCTTGGTATTACCTCCTGGTGAATTGTGGCTGACTGCCAACCCTTCCTTCCATTCCTTCCCCCCCCCCCCCGGTCCACAGGGTCCTGGAGGTCCCCCTGCTGCTGTCTGACAGCTGCCTGCACCTCTTCCTGCAGTCCCAGCTCAGCGTGTCGAAGATCGAGGCCTGTGCCTCGGGGCTGACGCGTTACTCGGTGGCCGAGGCCATCCAGTCCGGTGGCCCAGAGAGCCGCTTCCCTTCCGAGGAAGAGCTCTGCCCAAAAGCAGCCCTCTCCTTCACCTTGGACCTCGACAGGTACTCAGGCACTGCCCAGTGTGCGGTTAGCAAGCAGCAGTTCAATTTCCTGGGGTGGTATGTGGGTCACTGGGTTGGGGGCGCTGTGATCGGAATGTCACTGGTTTGCATCCTGTGATTGGCTGAGTGATTTTTCCATTGGACCCTTGAGCAAGGCCCTTAACCCCCAGTAGCTCCGGGGACTGGCTGGTCCCAATTTCTGAATTGTACTTTGCTTTGGATAAGAGCATCTGCTAGATTTTAATGTACATTTCATGGGCCTGCCCCCTGTCCCTTGTCACCGGCATATAAATGTATAAATGGGGCATGTCAGCCATGATTTAGCCAAAAGCTTATTCAGAACGCCTGGATAAATAAGGGCGTTTACATTTAGGGATGACTCTGCCTGGCTGTCCTCCACCAGCACTTTATCTTCATCCACTGGGATCAGCAGCAACCCTGGGACACCTGAAGGGAACGAGACGTCCCAAGATGACAGCCCCCCTAGCTGAGGCTGCCCGCAGCCAGAAGGTGCTCTATAGTTACCCGTCAGCCCCACCCTGTGCTGCGAAGTGGGGCCAGCCGTGCTGATCTGACTTCTGACCTTCTGACCTCGGTTTCTGGTGTTTCGCCCTGACGTTCACCGGAAATGTGCTCTGGTTCTTGTCCCTATAACGTGCGTCTAGGCAGTTGTTTTTACACGTCTTGCCTTATGTGAAAATGTCCTTTTTAATTGTTCAGTGTTTTTTTTGTTTTTCAAAATTTTTATGCTTGTTTGGCAGTGTTTTGCATGCAAGTTGATTGTAGATATTTCAGTGAAGCAGCAAGACATGGCCATTATTGCAGGTTTTAAGCACGACTCCCGTGAATGCTTTGGAGTACTTACTTTTTACGAAAGTGTGGAGTAAGTTGAAGTGACTTTTATGCTTTTCTTTGGAGGGGGGGAAAAAACTAGTGGTCACCATACTTTGAATTCTTAAATGGACATTGATGTTTAAAAATTCACTGCATTTTGACAATTTTAAAATAACCTTTCAGTATGTGTTTACATACAGTAATGAAAATAAATGTTTACTGGAACTGTCTGGTTACATAAAACTCCTCCTTTCCAGTCTAACAACCTGGAATTATGTTTGTTAATCCGTATAAACCAACGCCATCGACAATAATGTTGGAGAAACGTTAGTCCCCGAGCGGCGAAAAAAAAGTTTACTTTACTCTTCGCTGGATTATATAGACATCCCAATTAAATTTAATGAACCCGATTTCACCGTTATAACTGCCTGAATCGCAATTTGAACCGCAACGCGTCACTTAAGGAGTAATTCCTAGTCTTGGTCACCGAGGTTGACGGGCCTAATGCTGCCGACATCAGCGGGAATAACAATTAAAATCATTACAATGAACGCTTGGAGCGTGTGAAAACTCGTCAGTGCTGCTTATTTCTACAAAGCAGATGACATTTCGCCTCAATAATCCTTTCACCAGTAAGAATTGCCAGTAACATGCAGTGCGATAGCCTATCAGCCAATTTGGACATGCTGTAATCTCTCATGCTTTCTCGGCCTTACTTATAAAAGGGTCTGGGGATGGGTCGTAAGTAAAGACGACAACGCTCATAAAACATATTCCCTAGAATTACAAATGCAATAAAACTAATTACTGCTCTTGCCCCCGCACCCCGCTAAAAGCCTGATCGAAGCGAATTCGGAGATTCTCAATAATCTCAAATTCCGCGTCGCACGGCTCATTAAAGGACCGCTTCGATTCCCCCCTCCCGTTAATTACTAAATAAACAAGTTCGGTGAGCAACGTAAAGTTAATGGCGGGTGATATTAAGCAAAATGGCCTACAAAACAGACTTCCGAATGGTGCGTCTGATTAATAAACGAACTGGCCCTTATGGGCGATGCGACGTCGTTTTACGGCTTTTTAAGGACATCAATTTCTGGATGGAAGAAGTTGCTAAGTGAATAAAATGTTAACGTGAATATTTTTATGTGGCAAATCACTTTCCTTCGTCAGCCTTCTGTAGTAAAATGAGCGGTTTAATTAGTCCAATTTATCGAGATTGTGTAGGGCATTACGACAATGGGCTTGGCACGTCACTCCTGGCCCATTTTGAATATGTATGACGTTCTTGTATAATCAGACGTGCTGTTTAACTTTTGTACTTAGGACTGCTGCAAGAAATTCAATGGAATAAAACTGTGAGTGATGCATTTATGAGATACGTGTTTCAGTCTTTCACATTATTAATATAAATCATTCAGCATAATTTTTCCCAGACAACAATCCTATTAGGCTTCCATTCTGCAGGGATTCGTAATCTTGAGTTATATATATATATATATATGTGTGTGTGTGTGTGTTAAATAAAAAGACAAATATTTAGCTGTTTAAACCAGTGCATTGTTAACACGCAATTTAAAAATACAAGTAAAAGTAAAATTTTAATTTACTGAAAGTGTCTGAAAATGACGTAATGTTCCTATATAGGCTACTTCACCTGCAATAATGATAACTGCAAATATAAATATATAATGTGTCTATTTTACAGCTTTAATAATGAAGATCGGAATTCTGTCTTCCTGGAGAGAGGTGGTACATTTAAGTCCTATATCACAGGTCCAAAGCAATAGTAATGGCTCAAGGTGAGCAAAATATTGGGTTAATTTTCTCATTGCTGGTCCTCTCAAATTCTAATAGCGCCACTGAAGTTTTTAGGCTAATACTGGAATTAGCAGCTGTTTCCTGCTGCAGCTTTTGTAAAATATTGAAAATAAAAGGAAAATATGACAATGAACGATAATTAGGAAACGGCGCATATTAGCCACACCATATGTACCTATCACGATGAAGAGTAATTTAGTATACATTTAATTTGAATTGCATATACATTTAACAAAAACATTTGGTCGCAATACTATTAAAATGTTTTTGTACTAGCAGAGGGCTAATGTAGATGCTAACATCAGCATCAGGTGGCTGGGGATGCAGACAGACGAACACCACTGGCTGACCCAGATACAGTGGCCTCAACACTGGACTCTGACTGTTGAAAGCCACTCACCCCAAGCAGGTTTGACTTGACATCACTTGATCAGTCACCTGATTCAGCATATGCCTGATTACGTACTTGATCAGACAGTCATTTACTTTAGTAGTAAATAACTTGTCTTTTTACATCTACATTGATGTTATGTTTTCCTCCGATGTGTGTTAACGTTTGCAACAAAGTATTTTGAGGCTTACGGCCACATTTTTGTTTCTAAAACTTTCATATGCAGGCATATTTAACTAAACAATGAATTATTGAATTATTGCATAGAATAATAGTCAAAATATAATACATCTAGTCGCATCTACTACCAGATGTAAATGTTAGTGGCTGCATATGAAACTTCGGCTGCACATAAAATTAAAAAGATTTATATAAAGCAACATCAAAAGTTTTCAATCATTAATAAATATTAATTTTAACATCTAATATCCGAAGAGAACTATGTCTTCCTATAAATGCCCAGTAGAGGGCAGATACGGCTTTCATAAACATTACGCCAAGGCTGCTGCATTCTCACTTTGAAGTCTGTGCTCTCGCGAGGCCCCCTCTCACGAACACGATTGCTCGTAGACACTGACATTTTAAAAGAAGTGGTGGTTCATTCCTGTGTCTTCATTTCAGTGTATTAAAATCCAGGGCTCAGTTTCAATGCCTGCTTTAAGTGATTTCTTCAGATATTTTTATATTAATATATATATATATATATTAATAATAATTAAAGGCAGATTGTCCAGTCTCTGTCTAGCGTGAAACTAACGGATATAATGCCTCTCATCTGTGGTGATTTTTTTTTTTAATATGTGAAAATAAATGACTAAACAGTGGAATTGTGCTACAGAGTTTTACACATGTTTTACACCAGGGGTTTAAGGACAGAGCCTGACACATATGAGGGACACCTGGACATTACGATGTCTAGTCCCCAAACTCGTATTTTCCTAGGACTCAAAGACGCTGTGTCCGTGCATTAGGTCATTTCTTGAGCGACTCTTTTTGAAGACGAGCTTTGAGCTCTGCTCTTCCGCGCCCCGGCCTGTGCCGGGGGAGGGGCGCGGGCTGTCAGCCTGGCTGCTTTCGATGGCCCGGAAAGCGGAGCGTTCGCCCCAACACACGTCAGGAGCGCCGGCCCGTCTCTAGCCTAATGGGACACCCCACTTAATTATCTGTCATGCGTTGCTTGGGGAGGGTGTCGCAGAATGAGTTGTCCTCAACCCTCCCCCGTCACCGGCATGCGGTCGATGTGAGGGTGTCTCTGCACCTCCGCGGCTCATTCTGTTAAAAGTCCCGACCGTGCAGTTTCTCCTCCGACGGGTCGGGACCCGGGGCTAACCCCTCCCAGCTTGACCTCTCCCGTCGTCCTCCCATTACGGTGAAAGAAACACCGGCTGCTGGATCCTTGTCAGCTGCCTGATGCGGAGGTGCCTGGCGATGTCCATAGGAGGTTTTTAATAAGATCTCTGAGGGCTCTCTCTGACACCTCGCAGGAGAGGGGTTCCAGGCGGGACGGCTCGGGGCAGGGTTCCCGTGGGGCTCGCGCTGCATCCGTCCCCGTCGAGGTCCTGCCGCGTCAGCCGGCTGATTGGGAGGAGGTGGTGCTGAAGATGACAGGCTTGGCTCCACTGCCCCTCGGCACCGTGGTTAATGTCACCCCCTCGCTCCCGTGTCCTCATCTCAGCTGGAAAGACACGCCGCTGGCAGGTCCCCGCGTCTCTCCTAACAAAGCGACGGCTTTAAGGCCGCTCTACGACCACGTTTTAAATGACCATATCCACAGACCTTTGTGTTTTTCATCCTGACCTCAAGACAGCCAGGCACGCCTGACCTCGGTCCCCATTCCCCTCCAGGATTAGCATTAACGTGAGATTACATTTTAGGTCTCCGCAGCATGGCGACAAGCAGGAAGTCTCCCCTCCATCTGCATTACAGTTGGCTGTAACCTGGGGTTTGCTCGGGCTGCTTGGCCAAGACCCAAGATCGAAGCGTTTGCCCGTGGACCAGCCAGCCAGCCGCGTCACCTCGTCAGCCTGTTCTCTAAGTAAGAGGGAGGTGGGGGCTGGGTTCACCCGGTACTTGGAAGCAGGAGACGGGTGTGCTGTTAATGGGCCAGCAATCTGGCTCTCTGTCTGGCCATTTAACAACGAACCCCCACCTCCCCCCGGAGTATCGGAAAGGAGTGCCTCACTGTTCCGTCGCAACAGATGTGTAGTGAACACTCTGGCAGAAGATGGCCGCTGATGGAAACCCCCGCTGGGCTGTTGAGGCAACATTACAACCCCCCCCCCCCCCCGAAGGGCTCTGTAACCTTTGTTTAAAAAGCACAGAAAACACGGTTCCCGTTTGCCATCATGAGCATGTAGTAGCAGCTAACAACGAGGATGTTAAAAACCCACTTAAGGTTACAGAAGATGTGTGTATACAGGCCCTTCTGTACACGGGAACTTCAGATGCACGGTGCACGTATTTACAGCTCTGCCGAGTGCATATCGGCATGTGTGTGAGTAAGTGTGCGTGTGTGTGTGTGCGTGTGTGCATGTGCGTGCGCGCTCACTTTTGTCCACCTGCCATTGTCTTTTGCTCCTCCACTATGCTAATGCGAAGGTGATAAAACACAGTCCTCAAATTGATGTGGGCCTGACATTTCTGTAAAATTAATTAGATTACCATATCTGGGCGAAAGAGAAGCCCAACATTCATTATGAATTCATGATGGCGCAGTCAAGCGGCTTGCCGCGCGTGTGACTGGCACGGCCCGTCACCCCGGGACCCCGTCCTCTCAGCGAGCACGAGGGGCAGGGCCACCGGACATCACAATAAATTGGGAGTAGGGAGACTATTTCCTGAAGATGGCTTATTAAGTAGGACAAAAGCTGTCTGTCTGCCGGTGACGAGCGCCGCGGCCCCCGCCTGCCAGGGGCCCCGAGCCGCCCGCGCTGCCCCGCAGTCATTTTTACACTCGGCGGTAATGAAGCTGTCAGGACAGCGGGGCGAGTGGCGCGGTTTGATATTCAAATGGGTTTCGCTGCGCCCGGCCGATCGTGAGCCGGGGGCCGAGGCGAGATCCAATTATGCATGCAGGGGGAGCGCGATTCGGGTTCGGGGCGGGAGGCGCGCCAGAACGCGTGGCTGCGGACCGCAGAAGCTTGAGAGGACAATTAATATGAGCGGTGCTCTCCAGTTGGTCCCTGTTGATAAACACCATACGCTCTCTGTATGGTCTGCCTCAGCATCAGCACCACATGGCACCTTCAGGAGAGGTTAGGCCCAAACTGACTGACAAGGATAAATAATGCAGCACTGCAATTTCCTAATGTCATACATCCAACTTTATAGGTATATATATACACACACACACACACACACACACATAAGCACATATATATAAATGTGTGCATGTGTAAACAACTGACATTTCCTTGATACAAGATATATATATATATATGTATATATATAAATGTATACACGGATATATACACACATTATATGTATATATCTTCAGTGTATAAATAATAAATTACACTATACAGAGTGATGTTCGAATTATATATATATATCTTTATATATATATAAATCTTTCATCACTTGTTTACAGAGGTGGCGCTTTCCCCACCCTGATTCAAAGATGAAGTCGTCTACATTTGAAACGTAATACATCGCTGTCCCTATAAATAAGGGAAAAGGCGCGTGTGGCTGCATCAGGCCGTCTCCCGTGTCTCCCGGCTGTGAATAATGCAAACGTGTTTCCTCGCAAAAGGCTCTCTGCTGAAGGCAATGATCTGTAGGGTGGAAATTTTTTAAAACGCAGTGAAGTTCGCGTTTGTGCTGCCTAGTGTTATGTAAGACAGAAATGTCACAAAGGAGTTAAATTATAAATAAGATGTACCCCCCCCCATGTATCTGTGAAGACTGTTGTCAACACAGCAATACATCAAAAGGAGCTGAATCTACTCGATGCTGTCAATTTACATTCTAATGACTGAGCTCGAGACTGTCTATGGTTGGTGTGAAAACCTTTAATACAAATGATTTGTGACACGTTTTGGCTGATTCCCCTCACCTGCTGGGCTGGCCGGCTCTCCACCTCCTTGCCTGAGCCTCTTTCCAACAAGCATTGTTTTGCTGTCGCCATTGGCACGGTGACAGCGCCTCGCACGTCAGCCCCCGCAGGTCGTGCCCACCCCCCCCCCCAACCCATAAAAAAGTAGAGCAAATACTTAAAACAGCAGATAATGTTCAAGATAACAGCACAAGCAGCTGCCCACAAACACGGGCAGGAAACGCAGCCCTTCAACGGCGCGGCTGGCTCGCTCGCTGAAATTTGGCCCGCGTGGCCCCTTCCAGGCGTACGCGGAGAATTAGAAACACCGCTGATAATCTGGAACCCAATCAGAGGCCGGCAGAAAGACGAAGAGGTCGGCCAATGAGACGTGACGCTGCTGAAGGGCCTCCCCGTATGGGTTTGGACAAAACTGAAAAATGTTGTTGCTATCGGATCCATCGGCTGATTACTGGAGCCTTCGATTTTTCGCCGCGTCGATTCATCAGTGTCCGCCGGGCAGGTGTTTAACGCTTTCTGCTGTGTCAGTGCGGTCGGCGCTCAGAATGGAGCTCGCCAATCTCTGTCTGAGGGCATCAGCCATCAGACTATATCGTGTAACCTTACCCCCCCCCCACATTGCCCCTGTCCGCTGCACCGCTGTCGGCCCCCCTCCCCAGTTGTACCAATAACCCTTCTGCAGCACTAATATGCCATACGATTAACCACCCCC
>JAODKL010000047.1:2213840-2224511 GCA_026780765.1 Petrocephalus schoutedeni
CAGCCCAGCCCCCCCCCCCCATCCCACACCGCACCTCCCCCCCCCACCCACAAACCCCCAGATCCCCCATCTCCCTTCCCATTACCAGCCATTAGGCTGAGCTGATTGAAGCACTTTCTGCGTCGGGCTCCTCCCCCCCCCCCACCCGCAGCAAGCTGGTCGTCATGAGGGGGGGGGGGGGGCGCAGTCAGCGGCACCGTTCACAGCAGCCCCCGGACGACCTTGGCGCTCTCCGAAAGACAATAAGGGACGACACACTGATAGAGTGTGCCACCGCCGGTAGCCACTTGTGGGGGGGGGGGTCATTCTTTGCTCATCTAGAATGCTAATACGATTTCTGAAGATTCTTCACGAGCTCAAAGGCGCACTGGAAATAACCAATTACACGTACTGCGGTCGTCTGGACGCAAACGACACGGCTGGATGAGGAAATATAATTAGCGGAGGTGGGGGGGGCGGGACAAATTGGCAGCGGGGAAAAAGGAAGATGCAGGGAGAGGGTAGCTTGAGTAGAAGGCACTAGAAAAGCCATATTTAATCACTGAGTGGGTAATGCGCTCTGGGCTCTGGGCCTGAGGTGGGGACTGTAGGAGAAGGACAGGCCTCCAGGGCGCCCAAATCTGGGTACGCGGGACGCGGACGCACTCGCACTGCAGCGACGCGCCCTCCAGGCGCAGGGTTTGACGCGCAGCGGAGTTGAAATGCGCTCGGCGGGACGGCGATGTGATGCGGGCGGGCGGGGCTATCGAGTGACCCAGTTTTCGCTCGCCGCACTCCGCCGAGCGCTCAGCCCCCGATCGATAAAGGTCGCCGGTCCTGCGAGGTGTCCGCAGGGATCCTTGCAATGCACGCGGTGCCGGCGTGTCGATGGAGGCGACCAAACAACAGAGGGGGGGGGGGGGGGGGCTGCAGCCAATCAGGCAGCAGCTGAGACACCCCAGACAGGGTGATGCATCCTGGGACAGTTTGCCCCAGGAAGCAGGGAGGAGTTCAGGTGAAGAATACCCAAATCAGAAGCTCTCTCCTACCATATGTTTGTCGAATCACCTTTATGAGATGGCCGTCCTTCCCCATGCACATCTAATAGAGCTGACCTTGATTTTAATCCATTTTACCATGATTATGCCATTATTTATTCCACGGTCGCGGCCGCACTAAATCATTCATTTTCTATCTAGGTGCCTTTGACTGGCATCGCTCGTCATCACCTAGTTGACCCCGCCACCCGACATTGAACCGTGGCAGGAGATGGCTTTCATTTTGCCCTGCTATCGACTTTCTGGCTTAGCTTTGCCCAGAAGGCACGCGCCCCCCAAAACGTGCCATTATGGTACCTCGGTACCTACGTGTTATTAAACATATAGTATATATTCAGTAGGCCTACATGTAGCATTTAAATATCTGCCAGGTGAACGTTTAACGGCAGGAAAACGCTTGTAATAACGTATTAACCTGTTAATATCCATTAATGCAGTATGTGTTAATTACAGTGGAGAATTTGGCAACAGTCCATTTTCTCCCACGGTTCCTGATGCAGTCATCGCCGAGTTGCCACTTTATGCCCCGTGATTTTGAGATGAACGTACGCACAAAACTATCAAACAGTGAAATCCAGATTAAAACCACGTCTGTTCCAGGCCCCCCCGGATCTCTTTCTTTCTGTGCACGTCGTGTGCTCATTAACTGAACGGTTTAACCTCATCTTTATTTAAACGTCGCATATAACTCTTTTTGGTATTTTTAAAAATTAATATGCGTCTTTTAATACAGCAGTGGCAGTGTGTTTTCTACATATTGTTACGCTAGTGTAGTGCTATGAAATTATCTGCCCAAAAAAAAAAAAAAAAAACAATTTAAAAATAATTATTACATAATCACGGAGAAATAGCCAAAATATGCATTTCGGGGATCTTTCTTTTGTAAGAATAGCAAAATTTTACAAAGTAGCAAAATTAATTTGCAATTAATTTACACTGGCCAACCTTTTTTTTTTCCTTCTGCAAAGCAGTTAATGATTAGAGGTAGACATGACAAAGCACCAAGCTTGAATAATTCATTTCCAGCACATGGGTCTTTGAAGAAGCTAATACTGCTTATTGCCTTATATTTAACTATCAGGAGAATAATGTGTGGGGAAAAATAAGCGGAGGATTTTCTGGCTGTGAGTGGACTACATAGAGATTTGTTGCGATACATAATGGGGGTGGTCGTCGGGGTAAGCCCGGCAGATTTATCTCCAGGACGCAGGTGATGATAAATCTGTTCACTCGTTAATGTGTGCGGGAGGAAGGCCTGGTCCCGCGAAGCGGCTGTCACTGTCACGCTAGGGTATTTATGGCCCACAGCGGGGGCTTCCTCGTGGGGTGCAGGAGGGGGCGGGGCTCAGTGGCAAAGAGCTGGAGGATTGTGGGATGTTCTCTGATACTAAGGCGCCTCGCCCTGCGGTTATGAGGCAGGCCCGACGCTCACTATTCCCCCGGGGACCATCGGAACTGGACCTTCTGAACCCTGCCGGGGTCCTGGCAGAAATTTACTGCTGACCTGGCTGGGGTCAGAGCTGGGGGAAACCTGGCACTCAACACCCCCTAGAGGTCAAACCTGCAATGTCAGCTGAAATCCTACACCTCAGATTTGCTAATTAAACGGTTCCCCACTGAGAGAGAGCAAGAGCATTGGGGGGGCGGGGAGAGAACAGTGTGGTGCTGTAGAAAAAGCCACGAACGAATGCAGAGTCTTAGTGAACACCTGCGTTAGCAATGGAGGCTGTTGAACTTTAATGATGCAGATTTTATGTGTTGCTCTTTACTGGTTGTAATTTTCCAGGTTAAAAAAAAGTCCAAAGGCATCATCTGAGATGTTTATCGGTGTTTTATTTCACCACAGAGACGAAACACTGCTAATCTTGGCTGAGACACGAGTGTCTTGATGTAATTTCTTAATATTGTAGCACCTGACTCTTGGCTAATGGTTAAGTAAATAAACACGCACCGACACACATGCACCCTCCTCCGGGGAGCTTTCCGGCCCTGCCCTTTACTGGCAAAGGCGCGGCTGGATCCGATGTCGCCATACGTGGGTGCTGGGGTGCCATGTTTATAGCCTCATCCTCCACTCACGTACCCGTCCCGTTATTGAAAAGCCACGGAACCGCTCAGCCCCTCACTTCTCAAGGCAAAAGATGTCATTTAGCACAATAATGTCCCGCGCTGATTAATTGAACGTAGCCCATGACTAATTATGGCTATTCATTACAACCACAATTAGGTTGTGTTAATTTATGGCACTGCAGTACCATAAAAAGCAGGACATGTATTGGGTCTGAATGTCGCCCAGAGGACAGGGGAGCTTCCCCCCTTTCGTTCAGGAAGCCCCAGCCTAAACCATCACTGGTGGGAGAGCCAGGCACCGAGTTCACACCTGCCCCCCTCCGCGGGTGAACGCAAACATGTAAACCTGGATGGGAACATGCGTCCAAAAGGCACATGCAAAGCCAGGCCCCCTCAACTTATTCATACTTGTATTTTCCTCACGTACCCCTGTCTCTCCATTCCAGACCACTCCCCCCTCCCCACCCCGTTTTATTGCACACCAGACTCCCACGTCAGTGTGCGGGCCTTCGCGAGGGAGAGAGACCTCCTCTGGGAGCGTTTTCCTTTCGGCTGATGAGTCATTTATCTTTGTCCACTGCCGCGTATTTACATGTTCTACCGACTTGTATCTTGTACTCCTGACAAAAGTACACTAATGTGCAGAAACATGGGCCGCGCGTTGTTCCGTGTCTTGAGAAGCACCTGTGTGTTTGGAGACCCCATGAGTAGGCTATTCCTTTACCTCCGACATGGTTAATTGTTTCGTGACTGGTGCAGACATTGTGGATCTTGGCTGAGCAGCCTGAGAAAAATCAGGACAGATTATGTCTCCTTCCTGACTCGTGTATTTAAATTCTTGGTCTGTCCCTCTCAAACTTTTTGCTTTCAGAAGAAGAGAGCAGGTATACAGAAGCTAAAAGTACACTGGTGGAGGTACCATATGTACTGCAGGTACAACTCTGTGCCCTGAAGGAGTTGGAGGGAGAAGGACCAATGCCAGATCACCAGGCCCGAAGCAGTGTGTCAGCAGTTTGTGCTCGTCCAATGATCAGCCCAGGTGTGCCGTTGCCGAGGCAACAAGAGCCTCCCCTCATGCTGCAACATAAAGCCACAGTACACCTCTGTGCCACTCTAGCAGGCCGATCTCTGCTTTGGACAGCTGCTCCTATAAAGGGCATTCAGCTATTCTAATCCAGGATGAAATCCGAAATAGATACATTAAAAAATCTATTTAACTTTCATCGACACGACTCATAGGCCATATGGATATATTGTGCAACCAATCAACTGCCCCTGATTAATGATAATATTTATTATTATATTATCAATAGTAATAATGACTTGATTGCGCTACCAACATTTCGCCTTTCAGTGAACCAAGATTCACTTGATAGCAGTGACATGTTCTTCTGTATTTCCAGATACGGAACTGAATCCAGCCAGACAGGAAACAGTTGCAGGCAGAGTATAACGACTTTTCTTTAAAGTGGAACGCACTGAAAATGTTTGAGTAAAACAGCCGTTTTGCTGTGCGTGCGGCTAGGGGTCTGTTTGCTTCCGCACGCTGCGCCTGATGAAGTCACATTAATGCAGACTGGGACGGCGCCTTGGCAGACAAGCCGCCGGGAGGGCTCTGGCAGGTGCAGGAGGGAAGGGGTTAAGTCCGCATGGTGCTCAGCCCCGCTGAATCTCCGCAGCGGGGACAGATGCTTCCCATCCCCCGTCCGGAGCCGCTGGGAGGAGCAGAGCCGGAGCTTCGCGGAATACTAACGAGCTCTCGGCTCTCTCAACGTCGGGCTTCTCTCTCTCTCTCTCTTTCTTTCTTTCTCTTTGGCTCCACATTGCTGCCGCCCTTTTTGCCTCTCCCCACTCTATCATCTCCATGATGCGCCCCGTCGTCAGTCCCTCCCCTCGTCTCCCACCCAGCCTCCCTTCCTCTCTCTCTCTCTCTCTCTCTCTCTCTCTCCATCACTCTCTCAGTCCGTCTGAATCGCTGCCTCATCGTTTTTACGTTTGGTCCTACTTGGATAACGTTTTTAAACGACTCCGTGTGTTCACTAACGTGGTGAACAAGACAGTGGCTGACTCATAACAATGGACACACACATTTTTATATAGCGGTTTTATTTAGGCCAGTGATTACATTTCTAGCGAAGGTTTTTAACGACTTGAACTGAAGGAAGTTAACCAGATCCGCTAAACGGACAATGTGATAAAAAATAATACTAAATAACATTTTTAATGTAATGCGGAGTTTCCACTGAGCTGAATTATTAAGCATAAATTTAATCACACAATTATTTTGGCAGAAAGGCATACGCATTTCAATATTTTTGCAGCTTTACGATTTCTTTAAAATATAAATACTTTCAAAGCTTTCGGAATAGTAGAAACTGTACTGTGTAAATCGTGTAAAACGTATTGACTGCCACTGGTATGTGTGTTTGTGGTTTATAAACAAGTACATAATGAAAGAAATGCTTTTCCAGGAAAACATTGGAAAAGACTCCAGCATAATGGCAATATAAATGGCACTTGTCACATTGATGTACAATTGGATAAAGACGATCTGAAACTGATATAATGCACAACACAAAGCTACGAAGTCAACTATTTATTTTCAACTTAACACGTTCCACTTCATTTGAAAACACTGGAGCCGTATAATGTAACCAATTTCACAACCAAGGCTATACGCTGATCGAGGGCCGGGAGATGGGATCCGGGGGCACGGCGACGCAGCGACGTCTTTATACGCAATTTATGTTTTAATTAGTTCATTTCCACATGAGCACATAAACATTCGTGAACGCGTGTACGGCGATAAGTCGATGTCGGGCGCTGATATTGTCTCCCCAAGCGCATCTACCGCGCGGTAACCGGGCGAGCGACTCCTTACATCCATTCCTATAAGTCTGCTGTACAGGCAAATTGTCTGTATCTTTATCACTAAAACAAACAAAGCTTTGCAAATGTTAAAAATTCATTGCATAGTATTATGGGGTTGGGGTGTGGGTCTACTGAGAAGAGGAGCGATAACCCCCCTCGCCCCCCCCAACCCCCCGGCTACTGAAACATCTTTATTTCCCTGAATGAATGGCCTTCTTGGCAGCGTTTAAATTCATTCCAGCTCAGCCTCTGGGCCCAGATGGCTCTCCAGTCGTTTACTTCACCTTGTTTTGTTTAATTGCTACAATCAACTCTCTATTTCTCAGATTAATCACAACAAAGTCATTTCATTACTTACACTCAGCAGGCCCGTGCGTTATTAGCATTTTAACAGTTTGCGAACAATTAAACTTTATTTGAACCTTAAAAACTTGCCGGGCGGAACATCGGGCGCGGATTCAGCGACGGAGCGCCGCGACACGAGGATAACGCGGCGGACGCCTCTCCATTATGCCGTTTATCCCTTTATGATCGCCGCCACCATCGTTTCCGCCGTCATCGCCAAATACCGCCGGCGATTGATGGCAAAGTCAAGCCCCTCGCACAATAAACAAAACCATTAACAATGTCATGTTCACACAGCCCGTCATTAAAACACACATACTTACAATGCATTTATTATTGATTAAATTAATGTACAGTTTTAATACCGTATAACTATTAAATTTAATATTTCTAATTGAGTTAGCATTTAAGACGGCCATAAGATTATGTTTTATGTGTAAACTATTATACCATAATTATACTACAGATAATTTAAGTTTACAGGCCTGGTTAAAGGCCTGGTTAAATTAAATTAAAAAGGGTAGAACGCTAGTTTATAATATGAGAATGTAAAATATAAAAATAAAATGCATGTGTTTCTCATTATTTGAAATTCATCGTTTGTCCATAAGAATGGATTTTGAAATGGTTTCTAAATATGCTAAAGATTGTGTATATTTTAGTCCATGCTCTATGGCTATGCGACTGCATAACATTTTCTAAAAATGTATTTCATAAATATTTTTGCTCGCCACCCAGTGCGTGATCAGCGATTGGAAGACGGTGTGCTGGATGGAAATATTTTTCACACCAACTGGAGATGCTGAAATGTGGTTTGCGAAGTTCACGTTTTCTTATGAACCAGCGTTTTCAGTAAATATACATTTTAATGAAGTGTCTTGTTTAAAGGTTTTTTGCGAATAGTCGAAATCGAAAGCTTATTCGTGTTATTAAATCAATTTTCCCGTTTTTAGTTAAGGGGCAAATTTGTTTGCTTTTATGTGTTAACTAAATTTATCGAGATGGATCGGTAATTAAATTTCACTACAGTCCTCTCCCAGCGTACTACACGTGGAAGTACACACCCTTAGAACCAGCGGACATCCTCTCTTGCCCCCTCGCTTGCTGAGGCTAACCGTCGTTCCTGACTCGGCAGTTGAGGTTACACATACGGCGATCTGCTGACATCTGCCGGCTGAATATGGAACGTCATCACCTAAGATTATGCTCACGGTGCGAATTACCGTTCGCCTTCGTTATAATTAAATACCAGAAGGTGAAACAAATTTAGAAGTTAAACTGATTAATTACCTAATCCATTAACAAATTACCTAGGGGTCCATTGACAGTCGCAGATCGTTTTTGCAGATAATATTTCGCGGGATGTATAGCTAAGACATTTAGAATACAGCTAAGTTAAGGTATGAGCAGGTACTGAGAGTAATACCAATACCGCGAAAGAAATGACTCACCTATTGCTAAGACCTTAATTAACCTGTTTTATTGCTAAATTAGAACCTTAACCCAGCACAGCCTGCCTATATAATTCTTCTAATATCTCTTTTTCTCGGGTGTAACAGCCCACCCCCTGGGATTTTAACTAATAGAATTCAGGTCAAGTCCCTGTCATCAGCAGCCACGATGGTGGATCGCAGTCAGCATGTTACCAACTAACCCACAGAGCACGTCCTGCATTTTTTTCCCTAGCACTGAGGAGACCATCGGGTTAACGTACAAGGAGGGGCTGGAAATTCCTGTGGTCCGACCAACACTTTGCCCCCTAGTGGTTCAATTTAGACTGCATCGCGGTGCCAGTAGCCAAACAAGACAAGCGAGTGTCAAGGTTCCCGAAGTCCCTGTAAACACTTGTGCAGATAACACGGGACAGGGCCAGGCGAGGCCAAAAATAAGCAGGATGCAAAAGCCAGCGACGCATAAATATAGAGGCAGAGGGGAAAATGCCACAAGTTGCAAATTCCGTGAGCATTAAGGAGTTATTAGTGGCACTGTCACCTCATCCATCCATGCACACCTTGCCGTGCCTCACCAAGCGCACACGCGGACATCAGAAACAGCTCGTTTCCCTTCGTTAGGCGGCCCTGTCTGAGCACCTTCTCCTTTTCTGCCTCGAAGGTTCGTCCCGGTGCATCAGGCGCGCGATTATGTGCCGCTGGACGAATAGGCTGCTTAAATGAAGCGCTCCTCGGTGGCACTCCCTTCTTCAGATTTTGCCTTTACATGATTTGTTTAATATTTAAATACTAATCGGGCGCAGGTCTGTTTCTGGCAAAAAAAAGCTAAATATATGCATTAAATAGTGCTAGTCTAAAGTGCAGGAGCAAGTCCAAGTATTTAAAGGACTCCACAAATAATAATAATAAATATATGATGCATTAAAATTTCAGCTTACCATCAAACCTTTATGGGAAAATCAAAATAGCATTTTAAGACTGTGGTGTGACTCAGAATCTCACTGAGTCAAACTCGTAGCAGAGATCAGTTATCCTGGAGATGGACCATGTAGTGTTAAGTTTTTATATACACACAAATATGGTGCCCGTTAATTTTAGTAAGGAAACAAAGACGCCCTGAGACTAAGCGAGCATGTGCAGACTATGGATGGATGGACATGCAGACCATCTTATGGTTGCTGTCCCGACATGCGCTCGGCTTCTGGGTGGGCCCACGTCGCCACAGTTACGCAGAGCGCTCTGTGCGTGCGAATCGTCGGCGCGGGCCCTAGAACAGAGGCTTGGCTATGCTCCGCAAAAATCTAGCACGTCAAAAATACTGCAATGACTGCGAGTCCCAACAAGCATGCCGTCATGCTCCAGACGTCTCATAAACAAACTTTTTAATGAATTACCTCACCGCTGGCCCTGTACCATCTGATCATATATTAACTAGCAGAACAAAATCTTATACATTTATTAAATGATTGTGTATTTCTATAAAGCCAACACACCATGAAAACGCAACATTAAAAAATACTGAAAACAAGCATGTTTATTTTATGATTTTTCTGTTGCCATATATCAATGCTAACCACTGTAGCTGTAAAACTGTAGGATTAGCTACAAAACCAGGAACCTGCATTATCTCAGACCATTAAATTGCTGGGTGGTCCAGTATCTAGCTGGATAAAATGCAGGACATGGCAAAGCTACTGACAATGTCTTGGAAACATTCTCCTTTTCTGAAGTGTATCTTTTTTTAAAAATCCAAAGCCCATTCGGTTTAACCAGCTGGGCTCTCTGGTAACCTGCTCTGCGAAGGAGGGGTCCAGCAGCTGTCTGGAGGTGCCGGGTGGGAGATTGGAGCCGCGGGGGGGTGGGGGGGGGGGTGTATGCAGAAGCCCCAGCAGGAAGTCAGCACCCTCCCCCTCTCCAGTGACCCCAACTCACACCTCGGCTACGTGTCCCTGTGAATGCCGTACACTCGCAAACACACACACGTGGGAACACACACACACACACAGCCACCCCTACATCCGTAAATGCAGAGTGCCCCATTTACGGCCCCTGACATCTGGGGAAAAGACCAAAAGCAAAACTGGAGGTGGTCCTCTTTTGTGTTTTTGTACATTTGTAGAGACAATACGAGCTTGGGAAGATCATCTGAGGCGCCCTTTCTGGACCACAGACGCTGGATTGGCAGCCATTTTCAAAGAGAGAGAGAGAGAGAGCGAGAGAGTGAGCGAGGAAGGGAAGGGAAAATGACACCCAACTGATTTGGGGTGTAAAAAAACACCCAGCCTCAGTCTTGGCATCTCAGGCCTGTAGCTGCCAGGCTCAGGAAATGGCAGGGAGTGGGGGGGGGGGGAGTGCAGGGCCAGGGTGCTGTAATGAATCCCCCCGCCTCATGGCTCAAGGTGGTCTGGGCGAGAAGGAGACGGACACAGCGAAAGAGGTGGTGACGGGTCTGCGTTGAGGCGCGAGGGTACATGAGAGGAGTTTAAGCCCCTCGCAAGCTGGGCAATATTCCTCTGCTCTCACACCCCTGTTTCCCCCCCCCCAAACCCCTCCATGGCTCAGCTTACATCCTCACACCCCCCTGCGAAAAATGCAGGGCTGCAGTCCATGAGCGAGGCCCCGCCTCCTCACATCCGCCCTCCCCAGAGTGTCAGCCTCATCCTGGTCCTTTGCTTCTGCAGAGATCTGGCATATGAGCAATATGGATGTTCTCTCACCTCTGGGCGTGAACTGAAAATATTAGGTCTTGGGGGAGCCGGTGCACGAATCTGCAAAACTGTAAGAAAAAAAAAAGTGCTGGCATATACCAGCTTAAAATGTGCTTATTTCAAATGTACAGTGTTAATAATAAGAGAGCATAATTTCCCCAGCATCTGTAAAAAGCAGAATTATATATG
>JAODKL010000047.1:2233984-2251653 GCA_026780765.1 Petrocephalus schoutedeni
CCCCCCCCCCCCCCCCCCCCCCCCAACATCAACAAGGCAGTGGTTGCGTTCATTTCAGGATCCTCACGAGTCCCACGGGGCTCCTTTGTAAGACGTGTGGGGCTACACGCACCCAGCACATAGCCATATGTTAAGGAACGAAACTGGGACATTGTTTTGTCTTCTCGGGGAAGCAAATTGTGGCTTTTTATTGGTTGCTAGGTAAGGTGAACACAATGCCATTGGTGGACTATGCAACATTTTTTTTCCTCCTCTCCCCCATTAAGCCTTGCTGCGATTGGGCGATCAGTTATAATGATTGCAATTATATATTAATCAACAGAAAATATTAAGAATAATCCTGCACACAAGTAATAACACCGGATTGCTCAACAGGGTTGTATTGTGGAAAGTAATAGAAAATCACTGCATTAAGCTGAATTATTTACTAGCGGGGACCTGTTTGGCGTGAGACTGGGGCTGATTCTTGTCAACAATGAAGAAATGTTTGCATGTTCACCAATAGGAAGTACTGCACTGTTGTTCCAATGGGCTTATGCATGAAGAATGGATAGAGTTCTCCCCTTTTTCTTCGTGCAGATCTATGACACCTAAGTGACATGCAGTTTTTGCTTTTGTTTTTTTTTATAAAAGCGGGGTCAATCTGGAGCAATCTGGGTTAAGGGCCTTAGTCAGTGGACCAAAAGTGAACTTTGCCAATCATGGGATTTAACCCGGTGACCTTCCAATCATAGGTACAGTAGCCTAACCCCCTGAGAAGCCCCCAAAATTCTGGGACACCCACAGACAATTAGGCTGCTCATAGACTCACATTTACAGGGTCGATGGGTGGGGGCAAGGTTGTGGGTTTGAATCCCATGACTGGCAGTGTAATGGTATCACCGTTGGGCCCTTGAGAAATGCCCATGTCTCCAGGCCCTGGGTGCTGTCTGACCCTAAGCCTTCTTCACCTTTATGTCTTGCTGCATAAACAGCAGCAGAAACTTATCTGAGCACCACTTCGGGTCCACTGGCATCCTGGCACTCCATGCAGCGCTGGACCACTTCCCGTCGGGTGATGGTTTATTAATAGCACGGGAGAATGCATGCTCGATTCCCCGCACGCCTGAGAACCTGTGTGTGGGCACTGAGTCAGCCCGGGACGAGCCATACGGCTTCAAGATGGAGCTCAGGTCACTGCGAGTTTGCGGCCCCCTGTGCCGGTTTGAGTGATCCACTGCAGGGTTTGGCTCAGTATCCCTAATCTCAGGGTCATGCCTTTTTTGAATCCCTAATATTATTTATTTATCTAATCTATTCTGTCCGTGACCCTATTCTGTCCCGTTATTCTCTCATGCCGATTTATTTTAGAAGCATGGTTAAGTGGCCCCATAATGTCATGATAATATTGGGTTGCACATTTCGGATGGGACTTGAGGGAGGGTGAGCAGGAGAGGGGAAAAAATGAATTTATCTTCCAAAGAAAGTATTAAAATAACACCTGGATGGAAAAGGATTTGGGCAAGATGTTCCAGCAAATCCCAAATGCCTACAGGAGTTGATTACAGACCCTTACTTGCAGAAAAATACTTTATTAGACAGAAAAGCTCCATACTCAAATAAATTCAACATTGTGGTTGAATTATTGTGCCATTCAGTCATTTACAGTCATTTAAAACTCTAAACGTTGCAATTATCACGATCGCTAGGATTATCAGCCCATGTAAACATCTGTATTAATGAATGACATGGGAAGCGTAATCAATATATGCATTGAAATGTTTTAATGGTACTCTGGGGCACTGCTAGAGATTTTGGGCCCCATGAAAGCATGTTATAATGGGCCTCCAACCCAGACTAATCCAAAGTTATGTTTCTAGTTTTTTTAGGGCCCCTGTCAGTCAGGGAGTTCCAGTGGAGTGCCCTTGGAGTTGCATTAACTTCCTGAAGGTAAGTATGAACCCTACTGGAATTAAATTAAATTATTCAGTTGTCTCCTCCTGAATGTGTGATCTAAGTGGAGGTTTTGGGCGATGTTCATGGACACCCCCGCCCTTTAATTCGGCTCCGTTCCAAGCCCTTCCCCTGATCATTCCCACAAGTGAGAAAAGACACAGCAGCACAAAGAGCAAGACTGTGACATCACCAAAGAGGCACGGCCATACACACCCGGTAACGGAACTCGCTGTAGCCATGACAACCATCCAGCCTAAAGCCCGTGCATATTCCACATCGAGGCATGCTGTCACCGAGCAGCTCAGCGGTGGAGAGATATGAAACTAGTAAAATTACTTTGGTGTGATTCTGTCTCCAGCACTGCCAAGCTTGTCAAAGATGAGATCCCATCTCTTAATAACAAACCGGCTCTGTCGCCTCCTCCATCGCATCTGGTCACGTCTACAAATCAAAGGTGTCACAAAGACACGCATCGGTATCACTGTCGAGATCGGGGGGGGGGGTCGGTGGGGAGCGTGATTGATCAGAACTCAGAAGAGCCACATCTTCTTTTCGCTCAGGGATTTAATCAGAATCAGATACCCTCCTGCTCTCAGGCTGGATTCCGCCCGAAAGCATCAGCAAGGGGATACGACGCGTTTGTCCGGCAATCGACTGGAGATTCAAAACCCAGTCAAGTTTTAGAATTTACTTCGACGTGAATTTAAAGTTCTGCGTAACTTTGTATTTAACTGATAGAAATTCCCAGGCAACATGAACTGGTAAGATTCAGAAACTTTTCGGTTGGGGTCGTTTAACAAAGAACTGCCTTAGTAAATATATTTTAAACGGCACCAGCTGAGTTTCAGCTCTTGCGCCAAAATTTTTCGATGTGTTTCTCAGTCTCAAATTTGGGTGAAAGGCCAATATGGCCGGATTAAATTCATGCTCTTCTCAGTAATAGTACATAAGCATGTGTTGTTGATGCCATTGCAACATGGCTTTGATTGGCTGCCTCTGTTAATGCCGCATTGTTCCTGAGTCTGCCGTCTTGTGACGCATGATGAAACACAGCCCTCACTTCACGGTCTGGAGCTCCACTACTGGCGAACGGTGCCAGGAGTGTGGCGATGAGACGTTACTGCCGCGATGTTCCGTGTTTAATGCCCGCCATTAGTTAATTACTTAATCAGTGCACATGGGCTTAATTACAGCATCACATACACTCTCAAGCTCAGAAGAAGTACTGTCTGGGGGCTCGTTAATTACCGCGGTATTCATGCCTACTTCTGCCCGTGGCGCTAATTAACAGGCTAGGTGCAGACGCGGCTGGACTGAGGCCAGAGCTGGGGCATTTCCCGGGGGAGGGGGCAGAAGGTGGGGCAGAGATTACATCATATATTTGTCCGAATGATGCCCTTTATCCCGGGCAAATGGTGAGGAGTCCCCTCTGTACAGACACGAGGGTCACGTGCAGCCCTCAAGTCTTACTGGACTGTACTATTCTCGGGGTATTAAAATAATGTTACACGGTACAGAGCTAATATAGTGAAATATAAACAGCATATATAAACAGAAGTGTGCCTATAGTGTATTATGGTAAAGTCTTAAAACAGAAATATAATACTAAGAGTACAGGAGTGTACTATTGTAAGTGTAACAGTGTGGTACAGTATAGTAGTATAGTACTATAGTGCAGTGATGTAGTATAGTATGATAATGATACTATAGTATTACAGTACAGTGCACATAGTAATTTGATAGTGTGATAGTACTGCACTCTGTATTCTCATGTGATTCACTGTCATGACCCCCCACAACGTCGTTTGAAACATTCCAGAGCAGCCCATTACACGGTGGTGTTTTCTTATGGGTTTGCCGCTGCTCACCGGGGAGGTCCATGGTGATTAACTGCCACTGAGTGGGGTGGGGGGGGGGGACGTCCCGGTCCCGTAATCTCGCATTCCTCCACCTCCTGGCTGTCTGCTGCAGCTTGTTTCTGCACACTGGCCGTCACCGTGCAACATCGTCGCATTGGCAACGGCGGGCGCATGCATCTCTGTCAGCACTCGGCGGGGGGGGGGGGGGGGACTCACGGCTGTCCCGGGCTGTCGTAGCATCCGCCGTCCCCGCCGGAGAGTGCGGTATTCCTGGTACATTTAACCCCAATTCAGTTCATCTATTCCGGGCGGTGAAGGTAGGGGCGGAACGAAACGCAGCAAATGACTTGTCTGTCGGCGAGCACCATGCAGGAATGGTGCATTTGCACATCCTCGGAAGGGAGAGCACAAAAAGCTGGTGAAACGGAACCACAGTGGAACTGAGAAGCAGTACTGTGAAACCTAGAGCCACCACAGTCAAACCTAGAACCATCCATCCATTTTCCATACCCGCTTGTCCTATGCAGTGTTGCAGGGAATCTGTGCCTATTAATGGGTGCAAGGCTGAGAATAATGCCAATCCATCACAAGAAACCTAGAACCACTACAGTAAAACACAGAACCACAGGTACGTAAATCTCATAAGTGGGCCTTGTCAGCAAACTAGGAGATGTCAAAAGTAATTTTCAAGCGAATGGCAAAAGAAGAGAGAACTCAGTTTCGTAGGAGACCTGAGCCGCACGGCGCCAAAGCCCCACTGCTGCGCTCGGCTATCAGATGTCTCTGCAGCAGAATGGAAGTAGGCCGCTTGCGGTTTTATCAGTCTATAACAATATGCAATTTTCCACCAGCTGCCGAGCCCGGTCTCCCTGTGAATGAAAGCACAGATGAAGTGATTTGCTCGGCCTAATGCCGAGGAACGGCTCCGCCGAGATAGAGGGACGGGCGCGGAGTGAAAGGAGGGATGGAGATGGGGAGGGAGGAGAGAAGGAGAAGTTGTTAGAGGAGAAGAGGGGCCGGCGCTGGCGTCGGAGCGCCCTCCAGTTTCTGAGCCGTGTGGATGACAGCCATTATGTCCAGTTAATTTGGACAAATGTGTGTAATTGTGCCGGGGAATGATGGATCCGGAATGATCCGGGGAGGCGGGCGGCAGCTGGCGTGTGTGTGTGTGTGAGTGTGTGTGTGAGTGGGGAGGATAGTCGTGTCCCTGGTCCCTGTAAGACTGTCAGGCACAGCGCGCGTCCGTCAGCCTCCGCTCTGATGATACCCAGACACCCCCCCAGCCCCCCACTTGCCACAGCAGGGCAATCCAGGGATCGGTCTCCCCCAGGTCCTCTTCTTCAGAGATGCAGGCGTGTGAATGCACACATACGCACGCACACGGGCATGCACACGGACATGCGTGTACGAGGAGGGCCACTTGATCTTTAAGGCCAGACATTTATGATGCTTGCTATGGTTGGTGGGGGGGGGGGGGGGGGGGGGGGGTGGCAGTGTTGAAGCTTGCCGTGGGTAGGTGGGCCGGGGGCAGCGTTGAAGGTTACCTAAGGTGCCACAGGCTTTTGCCAGCCCTGAGTAGGAGCCTGGGACTCAAATGGTCCTCCAAGACTCTTCCTGGGACATGCTAAAAAAAATGTAGTACCTGCTCCGCTAAACCACAAATTGTGTGCAACGGGACCAAAGTCTGTAACCCTAACCTCCCCTAATGTCCTGCAAAGAAATACCATAGATGTTTGCCCTTTTACCTGTTCCTCTTAAAATCCCCCTCTCACGTGTCGGCGTTTTTTATACTGCAGACATTTTAGGAGATAAACGCGACACAAAATGAAAGCTTAAAAAGCAAACCGCTTCCCGAAAAATCCGTCACCGCCGAGCTCGATCCTGTCCATCACGCGGCGGTACATATTCCCCCCCCCCCCCCCTTAAATTATTCATTAGTTAATTAGGAGACTAATTAGTATGCGAATTCGACTTGCATAAAACATTCCTCTCATCTTATATTAAAGAACTGGGTCAAGACATCGGCAGACTAGGAGCATGAATTTAATACAAGATTTAAATAGTTTGGTATCACTTATATAAAGTCGCCAGAGAGCAAACTTCTGTGTGGCTCAGCAGATAAGGAGGTTGAGTCTGATTGGTTGGTTATTGGATCAGAACCTGGAGTTGGCAGAGTGATTTCAACATTGGATCCCCGAGTAAGATCCCCATACTGCTCTAGGGACTGTCTGATCCTGCTTTCTCAGAAAAATGAATGCCAATTTGGATAAAACCGTGTGCTGAAAAAATAATAAAAAGAAAAAACGCATTGCTGTGATAGCTATAATACACATTAGCGCTTCCGTGAACTGAGTGAATCTGATATATTTTGCGCAAGTCCAGATTTACTTAAGTCAGGAGCTGCCTGTATGTTTATATACTGAATAAACCTATGAAAATGAAAGCAAACGAGGTGTTTAGAGTAACTCGTCATTCGGCATGTATACGCAGAGGCCGGGACACAAACAGATGTGTCGCTGATGTATCCGCTGATGGCCACTGGATGCGATTTGGCGATAGCTAAGGGCACACCATCTGTTCTCCCGCTCTGTCCGTAGGGGACTTTCCCTGAGGGAAACCCACACGCAGACAGAGATGCCACCAGCGCTGACAGAAACCATGCCCTTTGCCGGCTAATTTCTTTAACTAATAAGCCGGTTTGCCGTACCAGGGTGCCTGTAAGGGCAGGTGGGCCGGCTGCTCCCTCCTGGCCCCAGGTCAGCAGCAGCGGGGACAGAGCAGACTGCGTGGTTAAGCGCCGGCTGAGACAGACATGCATGCAGGCAGAAACCGCCGCTCATCTGCAGGGGGCGCTGTGGGGCTCAGCGGGTTAGGCCTCCGTGCCTCTGGTCAGAAGGTCGCCGGTTCCAATCCTGCGCTCTGCAGAGTTGCCGTATCTCTGCTGCGACCTTGAGCCTGGGTTTTAACCTTCTGAGCAGCGCTCCAGGGCTGGTGGATAGACTGCTGCCCCTTTGCTCTCACCTCTGTGTTCAAGAATTTCCTCCTGGGATCAGTAAAGTTTATCTTAATCTATATATGTTTATGCATGTCATGAAAAAATGCACCACATTCCAATATACCAATGGCAAATAAAAACTTAACTAGAAAAGACACACACACACAAAAAGATCAACACACAAGTCCACATTCTAAACAGAAAGCATGGTTAAAGCCAAACATCACCCACAATCCACAACATAATCAGACCCATGACACTATACTGTACTATAATGCGACTCTTTCATTGTCTAAAGAACAACTAACGGCTAAGGAGATCTGAAGTCAACATTTCTCTGCTGCGGCAAGTGGCCTAGAGGGCGTGTTTGACCATGATAGAGCAGGTATGAGTGTAAATTATGTAGGTCACGCACCGGCATGAAGCATGGACCTTCTCAGAGAGCGCAGGAGTCTGCACAAACACACACGCAGTCATAGATTATTATGTGTATAATAGATACACATTAGGGGCTATATTTAAACGCACACACATCTTAATACATTTTAGGTGTTTGAAAGTGAATATTAATATGGCTGGAGTCCCAGGTGGGAGGTGTCAGGAAGACTGAGTTCCCTGCAAGGGTGGTGGTGGGGGGGGGCTGGTTCATGATCATGCTGGCTGTGTCCGGGGAGGGGGGGGATTTCTTAAGCCATTTAGGGGAATGGTCACCGTTACGTGAGACCAGGCCATCCAGCGCCGGTCAGAGCTCACATGATGCCTAGGGGTCCCTTCTGTCCCGGTTTTCCTGGGATAGTCCTTTTCTGAGCAACTATTCTTTTTTTTGTGAAAATGTACATATCGTTCAGAATTTCGTAGTTTCAAATAAATCCTCACTTGGCTGCTGTTATTCTTTCTTCTTCCTGGTTATGTTTAAACATCCAACCCCATGTAGGTAAAAATGGGTAAAACAGTAAACGATTGGCCACGCCTATACTTTTATTTGATTGGTAGCAGAGATATGAACGCTTACCTTATTGGCTAGCAACCGCCCGGGCTGTCTGTCTGTTGCTCGCATCCACAGCCACGCCCCCACCGTGACTTAAACTGCCAGCTAGAGGTAGCGTTACTCAAAAGAATAGGGAGTTGTACAAATATTAGTATATTCAATAGTATAGTACGGCATATGATATGTTTATAAAAATGGTTTAACCCCAGCTCCCCCGCCGCACTTGCAAAGAAACCAAAATCACGAGTGTCCCGATTTTTGCCAAATCAAAGCCCTAATGATGCCATCGGCTAAACTGGGCTCCCCTCAGACGATGGTGCCGATGGCACCAGCCATGTTTATCACTACTGACCACGTATTCTCGTGGGGGGGGGGGCCCTGTTGGCCACAAACAGTCACTACACTAAATATTAAATAAACATGTTCCTTATTTAGAAGATGCTGAAGTGGCATATTCTGCAAACCAGCTAGCTAGCTAGCTACCGTCTTCTGACACCATTGGCTAGTTATTTAAATTTTTCAAACATCTAGGAGGGGGGTCCTAGAAACCACAGAGCCACCCCTGGCCCAGGGCAGCCATCTGTGTATTGATCGGCAGTGAGGCCATCTATGAAACGGGCCGCCCCACACGTGTTAGACCTGATCATCTACAAGCAGCCGTGCACAGCCGAAAAGCCGTCCTTCTCAGCCACAAACTCACAGTGCCGTCGTTCTCGTGAGGAGAGTCCATGTCAGCATTCACCCAAAAATTAAGTGATCGCGTCATTCTCAGATGCAGCAAATCCACATGATGCTGCGAATACATAGCGCTATCAAGTCGTATCGCGAGGTTTGCGAGACTCCTAAATCAGAAGTAGGGGGTCATGTGACCTCCTGGCCACTGGGTACAGCCCATGTAGGTAAGAGACCTCTAACGGGCAGGGTGGGGGAGGGTGGCTGTTTAACAGGAACAATGCCTTTGCGGTGCTGCAAGCTCACAGAAAGGCCATGTGTGGTTTTATATCAACGCCGGAGCAAAACAAAACAAATTCCCCCTCGCTTTCATTTGGCAGCAATTACACGGCCGGGCGGCTGAGGTGTGACCCGCACAGCCGGCAGCAGGCCCCCCTTTGATACGGTATTCATTACCTCTCCGTGCCGCCAAATCGCCTTCCATACCCGCTGAATAAATGACTCAAGGCGCAAAATAAAAAGCCCCAGATGAGATAATCTTATCCGGACTTGGGGAGTTAACACAGGAGGAGGGAGAGAAAATGCCTGGAGCAGGCGGACGTGCGAGGCGAGGGCGTCCTCACAGGTGCCTGTCTAAAAAGTGCTGGCCTGCGCCCGAAGGGTGCTGCCCGTCCTGAGGTTTCCTAGTCTTCCGGCGCCGTTTTCTCAGCGAAACGAATTGGTGGTGGGCGGCACCTGTTCGGGGGGGGGGGGTGCAAAAGCAGGGGGGAGGCTATCCGTATGAAAGAGCCTGGCCTCCTGCTGGACTTTAAAGGGAGCAGCCCCCCAGTTCAGTGGGTTGTGGGTTTAAGTCCAACCCCCATGGATCTCTGACCCTAAACTGGCATGTGTGTGTGAGTGTCAGCCCTAGCATCCCATCTTGGATTTCTCAAATCATGACGTTGGCTCTGCGCCCACTGCAACCTTATACTGGATAAGTGGCATGGATGGATGGATGGATGGATGGTTTGTATATTATTCTGGGATTTCATATTTTATTCTGTGAAGTGTCACCAGTTTAATGATGGAGTCATTTCGCTTTGGTTGCCATGGCAGAAAGACTGGATCAAATGAGGTTATTTTAAACATCATTATGTATTATTATGAGACTCCACAATAACCTCATGCTTAATATCAGAAATGAGCATTTCTCTTGTAAATAAAAGCACAGTCGAGACACAATATCCCTGCCATGCCGCGTAACTGCCTTAACGCGCCGGGCTCCGACACTAACTCGCGCTCTTGGACTGACGGCGTTCCTGGGAGGATCTGAAGGGGGAAATCGAAGGCGACACGAGGGAGGCGGCGGGATGAGGTCTGTCAGCATGCCACCGTGAGCCGCGCTGGTGGCTTCTGGACCTTTCCACAGTGCCAGACAGGCTGTGCGCTCAGCTACTGTCAATATTTACAAGCAGTCTTTACCCATTGACTTACAATGCCAGCAGACATCATAATATATTGTATAGAATGCCTCACTGTAATTCTGTGCCCTCATAAGCCATGCAAATTTTATCATCTTACATCGTCGTCTTTGGGGGGGTGGTATGAGAGTCATGTGACAGGAAGGGGCGCTGAACAGCAGACTCATGTGACAGGAAGGAGGTGTCAACTAACTGAAACAACAGACCTTTGAACTGCTGTCACTCAGCAATAAAATTTAGCTACTACTATGCCGGGTTGGAACAAGCTGGCCTCTGTCGCACCTATTTCCCAATCTCAGGCGCACAACATGTCTGGCCCTTTCCCCTTAAGGGCTGCAATGACATCACGGGCACAGGAAGGTAGTCAGGATGAGGCCAAACTGCAGGACACATCAGCAGCTCTGGTCTTCACTGAGATGTATGGCCTTTTACAGCCAGTTACCAAGGTGGCAAAACCAGCACATTTCAGCAAACTGCCAAGTTAAAAATGTCCTACAAGGTCTACAGGTCCTCCAGCTTTTAAATGTCAGGGTAAGAAATCTGCTCTGTGGAGGCACTGCTCCTTGTGGATGGAATTTGTCCCGGTACCAGAAGGATCCCCTTCTAGAGGAGCACGCGGGACGGTGAACATCCTTGCAATTTGTCTGTCCAGCACAGTTTGTGCGAGCGCAGCTGCGGGCGAGCTCCCGCCGAAATGGAAAGAGAGAAACAGAAGAAACAGGCGTAGGAATGATGACAGAGAGCCGCTGTGAGCCCATGTGGTCTGGGCGGGGGCGGGGCCAGCACCGATCCGATCCGGTTCGCTCCCAGGCGCAACATGTGGGACCCTTAGTCACGCATTCCGGCACCGCTGGCACCGCGGCCTCCAGGCTGGGCCCCAGCCGGCCAGCGGGGGACCGTTTCGCCGCAGGACGGGAACTCGAAAGATACTTCACTCCCAGACACGGGAACCAAACCGCATGAGTCAAACCACAAATCACACTGCATTACAGGCCTGGGAAAATATGGAGCCATAGGGCTTGGTACCGCTGCAGGACCGAGCGCAGTAAGCGGGGAGGAAGAATGGGCCCCCCTGCCCCTCTACCACGGCCCAGACTCCAGCACCTCCGCTTCGAGACCGCAGTACGGTGCCTGTAATGCCGACCTCATCCCACAATGACTGACTCTGGTTTGATCTAACCACGTCTTTGGACCTTTTGAAGGCGCGAGATCACTACGGTTCCAGGCTGCGGTCGAGTCCGCCGGCTTATTCGCACTCTGAACTGGGTTCAGTGTGGAATCCTCCTCTGCAGTCGTGGAAAATCCGTCCAGCGTACAGCCGCATGTTTTACTGGAGCTATTCAGCCTAAAGAACGTTCTTGAGATACAGCGCTGGCAGTACTACACTAAGTATTAAATACACTTGTTCCTTATTTAGGAGATGCTGTAGCAGCTAACCGGCTAGCTAGCTACCATTTTGCAAGTAATTTATTTAGGGCGCTTTTGAGCTGCACCAAGTACAGTACTTGCTGTGGTAGAAAAGCACCCTTAGTTTCTGAAACATCTCAGGAGGGGTGGGGGACCCTTGAGTGAGAGTCCCGAAGCAGCTAACCCGCTACTGAACATCTGCGACCTCCAGAGACCGGACCAAACAACCTTCTGGTTCTCAATAGACAGTCTGAAATTCGGCATTCCGTGCCCTCTATTGTATATCAGTACATAGATTAGGGGCAACGAAGGTGATCTCATGCCCACATGTGGAGTCTATCTGCTCCTTCCCTGGAATGGAGCGTTTGTCATATCACCCATTTCTGTACATTCCTGCTTCCCCGGTCACATGACCTAGCGGGCGGCGACAGGGGATGCCAGTCACATTCGGTGTCAGTGCCCACTTCTGCTCACACGGACACCCTTACGACGGTGCCCCTCGTAAAGCTTCGGAGCCAGCTGTCCCCCATCCACCCGGCCGGCATGTCACGGTCACACATCCTCAGATTAATTCCAGACCAGATTATGTCACTTGCAGACAGATGGTGCTCCTCACTACACGACACCATGTGACACATAACGGCTCTAACTGCAGATGTAAAGCAGCCTTTCCAAATGCATGTATGAGAGATGTAACCAGTTCCTAACTGCTTCCATTCATTGCTGTTGGTTGTTGCTTTGTTTCTACAACAGTTTTTAATAATCTCGATTTTTATTGGTCACATTTGCCATAGCAGACTGGACATACTTGCAGGGAATTCAGTGCGCCCTCTCTTTTAAATCTGTATCTATCCCAGAATGCAGTTCAATGGGGAATGAGAGCTCTGATTGGCTCTTGATCCAGTGTACTTGTAAGCCCCACCTCCCTCCGGCGCAATGACTAGGAATCCGCCATTTGTCCACAAGATGGCGCCGGGCCTCTGGCACGCCCCTTCCCCTGAGAGCCCTGAGAGTCACAGCAGCTGCGTTTCTGCCTCATGCATATTCAGACGCAGCGCTGGGCCTGCCCAGCAACGCGCAGGTCACATGACCCCGGGCCTCTGGCCGCGTCTACGACATGCCGGTGTGAGTCCGAACAGACATGAGCGAACAGGAGTATCTGACCCACAAATTACAATAACCCTTAAATCGGTAGTTAATGAAACTAGAGATTAACATTAGCATCCCCGAAAGGGCATGTCTCTTATAACCCCCCCCCCCCCCCCCCACAAAGGCGAAACGTCTGCACCGACGCAGACACCGAGAAAAAGGGTTCGAGTCAGAAAGGTTTTTGACTGTCCTCCCCTATGTGTAGTAGATTAGGTAGGAAAATTGTTTTCGTCAAAAACAAACGTAGTTTAACAAAGATATTTCGCCATGAGATAAACCAGATCCTAAGCAACCTGATTTGGGTTCTAACTCAATTTTGGTAAAATATGCAGTGCCGGTGATTTGCCTTCGTACGGCAGCACTGTGTCCTCTGCATCAGCTTCAACCTATTTTTTTTTTATTAACATCAATACGGTTATGTTAACAAATTAATTGACTTTGGCGCTGACATTGTGATGCAATTTGCTGACCCACGGTTCCACTGCACTGTACATCCCGAGGGTACCTGTAACACGCTCTCCCCAAAGACTGTACTTGCAGGACGGGGTCAACCACACCCCCACCTCACAGCGCCGGGCTGCAAATCATCAGAGCAGTCGACCTGGGGGGTATCTGCCATATTTGTTCTCTGACATGACGCATTTGCGGCGTGATGGTTTCAGGACAGGACACATTCTGGAACCCTCCTGCCCATGAACGGAGAAGAAAGATTGATATACGATATATAATTTAACAAACCTATCCCATATGTATCACCCATAGCCTAAATCACCCAGCGGTGTCAACTTATACATAAAAATGCCATGTGTTGAATGTACAGACCAAAACAAGCTGGTCGGTGCAGCACATTATAGATAAATCATGCTCTAAGAATACATAAAAGTAAATCAGGATTATGAGCATCCATTCGGTGCTGTAAGTTATAACAACACACAGTGACTAATGCTGGATTTCAAATTGTTTGAGGGCCTCGGTCAGTTCTTCCAGACGCACGTGTTCGTTTTACGGCGCATTGGAAATCACGACGAGATAACGACCGCATGACAAAGTGTGGCTCTATTTAGGTTTCGTTTAGAAAAGGAGAGACGAGGAATGGTGTTTTAGTGAATAAATGTCGCCGTGGAATGTTGTTCATACTGTAGAAAACAATCACACGCTTGATGTAGCTGTAAGCGGTATGATTAACAAAATGGGCACGATTCTGGGAGAAGTGTAACCTTTTCTGACTCAGTCGAGCCTGGAAACCTTCAGGGAGACAAAATGTTGATGGGACACGGTCTTGTTCGGGTTCACGGGGATTCGGAGCCTATCCCGGAAGCTACGGGCACAAGGCAGGGAATGACCCAGGATGGGGGGCCAGGCCATCATAACGGCAGTGTGATGCATTTCATAACACCTCTGCCAATTCACACTCAGAGAAGGTGATCTGCTGCCAGATTTCTTGCATGATCAAAAGTAGCTTTGAAGAAAAAAAACATGCAATAAATGTGAGAATTACAAATAGCGTCAGTTCTCGGCTGATGTTAGTTATATTATGGCAGAGGGCGCTCTAATGAAGCAGTGGTCATTTAGCCTAGGATGACCAGACATTGAAAAGGTCATTCTTTCCACTCTGATTACCTTAATGATGTCATTCACTATGACCATTAAAAAAAAAAAAAGTAAAAAAAGCTGTTTTTCCTTTCTCCTCTGTTTCGGGTCACAGTCTGGCCGCACGGCTGAGGAGCTGTGAGTCCCCAGGCTGAGGCTGGGTTGGAGGTTTTCACGGGACGAAGGTGTTCAGTCCCAGCTCTGGAATGAATGGTTCATTTCACCGTCTTTGCTGCACATGTGCGACCCCCGGGGGAGGGGGGGGGTGATATTCCGGAGCCTTCTCTCTCTTCCGCTGCTCTCTGGAAGCTGCTGGCCATCTGTCACGCGGCCCACACTCCTCTGCCAGTCCGGTCTCTCCCCGACTTTTACCTCTAATTGTATTTAATGCTGCACTAATTATTTCAATGGGGAATAATTTCGAACAGTCAAAGTTGAGTCATTTCATAGAGTGGGCAGCGCGTTGGAGGGACCCATCCTTCATCCTGTTCCTCGGCCCGGACTCGGGGACCGGCTTAGGGGAGACGGGGGGGTGGGGTGGGCGTGACGGTGGGGGGAGAGGGCAGGTGCTCCGTGACCGCGTGTCGCTGCGGCGGGCAGGAACGGCGGTCCCTGCGATTAATCACTCCCGCCAGCCGCTTTCCGTAATCAAAGGGCGCGGCGGTGTGATGTATGGACCGTGTCAGTACCGCGAGCCCCCGGCACCGCCGTGCCCGCTGGCCGCGCACGCACCCAAACTGCCCCCGGCCCAATTAATCACTCCTGCAAGCCCTCACTGGACGCCCATCCGAACGCGGACCGGCTTCCGGACCTCCGGATGTGACACTCATCTGTGACTTCCGGGGGCGTCTGGGAGAGGACCCCATGGCACCCCCCACTGTATAGATAACAGCCAAATGTGTCCGCATAGAGAGACCAGCATGGAGCGGTCAGTCTCAAAGTACACCGACTTACCTCGGAGGAGCCAGAGTACAAAACGGGTTCAGTTTATTTTCACAGGTGACCCGCTAAAGGACGCCCTTCCGTTCAGTGACGGTCGGACCTGAAGGAGATGAATGCGCCATAGAGCTGAAGGAGCAGCTGGACCGTGAGCTTTCAAGGGGAGAAGAAAAAAAAAAAACAGAGGAAAAGAGTCTATCCCGCGATTAGCGGTTTTACTTTTGCGTGCCGGACAGCGTGACGGCAGCTTCCTGTCTGCGGCTCCGGAGCCAAACCTCGAAAAACGGTAAATTGCTGCGAGTAATAAAGATAAATAGGAAGTACTGGAAGGGAGATGTCGAGTTTTTTTTCCCTTTTCTATTAGTGCTTAGGTGGCAAAACGCAAAGAACGGTCCCTCGGGCAAACGGTAATACGGGGGGGCTGGGTTTTTACCTGAGAGAGAGAAAAGGAGAGCAGGCCAAGGAGCGGGGGGGAGGCGAGTGGAGGAGAGACAGAGGGAACGAGGATGAGAGGCACCCATGGGACTGGGGGGGGGGCTCTGGGTCAGCTGTTTCTGTGGTGGCGCGTGGGACAAGCCGGTTGGACAGGATGAATAATTTAGGATCCGCTACGGGGCAAAGCACGGACATTGATCTCCGAACGGATTTCTGTGTAGCCGCTCTGCTCGATACACAGAGATACGTCCCATGGGACTGAGGAGGAGAGCATATACATGTACACACACATTCAAACACAGCCCAAAAACACACACACACAAATGCACGTGCACCAAAAATAACACCGCTCTTACTGACACACAAACAAACACACAGCCAAACATGCAGACAGATATTCTACTTTGTGCTACATTCCCATAAACAGACTGCCTCACCTAAAGACAAACATGCAAATTATTCATCCTAGGGTCCATCCAGGGACAGGATTTCTTTTCGTTTTATTGTATTTTACTCAGGCCAAAATGCTGACTGAATATTTTATTCATCATGCCTCTTAGGACTCCCATAAACACAACCTTTTTGACCTTCAAGGAGTCCGAGATCAGGGCGCAGCAGATCCACGTTTTCTTTTTTTTTTTCAAACGCATCATTGGGATGCCGGATGGAGGCGGGAGAGGCCCGTATTCACCCTGAGAATATTCCCAGAGCGCACGAGACTCCACAGATAGGTCGCCTGGCGAGGTCAAAGGTCACCCGTCAAGGCGAGGGCACGATAAGATCCGGCAGGCCGCGGGACGGGGCCGCTGTCCAGCGGTGGCATGGCTGGGACCTCATCTCACACCACTACTCTGTTTCTGGGCCCCTGTGTTGTAAAGGGGTCCTGCTGGGCTTAGCAACACACCATGAAAAGGCCCATAAAACATGGCCCCCTCCCCCCCACCTCATGCTCACGCTGCCGGCATTCAGAGGAGGCAAATTTCTCCGGCACACTCACAGACAAAAAAAAACAAATGGACCCGGTTGAATGTTTGGAGGTTCGACTCAGCCCTCTGGCGTGGAGGCCCAGCCCGCACCCATCACCGTGCCGACCCCGGGGTCTATTGTCCCCCTGGCTGCCATAAAGCACTCTCCGGCGTGGCAGGCCGGCCCTCGCGGGAATCGCCCCCCCCCCGGCCTGGCCACCACCCAGCCTCGCAGCCTCCGTTGCTAAGGCGCAACTATTCCGCTGCTCCCTAGCTGCCTGTCCAGTGCTTCTGCATTCAGGATGCGTGACCGGCCGGTGAACCCCTCACTGATGGCCCCCACACACACACACCACCGCACCAATCTCCATCTTCCCCAACACCATTACAGCACCGCATTCCATCTCAGCCCCCCCACCAACCACTGCTGAGGGGGGGGAATTGCACACACAGACACACGCAACCACACACACACGCCATCGCAAATGCATGCACGTGCACATGCAAAAAATGCAAAACTACGGACGGGAGGCATCGACACTCGAGATTTCCTGTCAGCTGACTGTTTAGGGCCATGTACAAAAAAATAAACAACAAATTAAAAGTGAAAAACGATCGAAATGACAAGAACCCAGTGCACAAAATAATTTCTAATGGCACGCATAGGGGAGTACTGGTGGATCAGTGTGTCTGGGGCGATCTGTGGTGTGGGACTGAGTGCAGGTCTGCAGCTCTTTACAGGCTGTTTATAACGTCCTTTAAACAAGCTGCTCTCATGCAGACACCGGGGGTTCCTGGTTTTAAACAAACTCCTTCACGTTGACATCTGATATCAGGAAAAGCTGATAATGGCAACCCACCCCCCCCCCTTTTCCAGAGTACAGGAGGGGATGCCCCCCCCACACCAAAATCAACCAAACCTCCTCAATGGGATGATAGATGTATTTGAGGTCTCTGTAGAAACAGCTATCTCCAGATCCATCCCCAAGTCATTCCCTCCCTGACAGTCTGTATACATTCCTCCCCATGAACCTCTTCCCTTTTTCCAAGAGTGACCCCCCCCTCCTGAAACCCCTCTATACACATACAAAATGACATGCCCCCACTCCATCACCAACCTTTCACCAGCTACCCTAACTCCACACAAAGATTACCCACGAGTCTCCATTTGGACCCTGGCTCCTTATAGCATTCAAACCAATGCGGCCAACTTTCCCAAACTCCCCCCCCACCCACCCACAGGCATATTTCACCACTGTTTTCACTACTCAAGTC
>JAODKL010000047.1:2251729-2267061 GCA_026780765.1 Petrocephalus schoutedeni
AACCCCCCCCCCCCCCCCCCGACTTTGCTGTGGACGCGGAAACCCGATCATCTGGTGCAGCGAGTATTGAACTCACAAGTGTCTGCCAAACTGCATCAGGATCTGCAGAATTTCGTTGATTTATGGTGACCGCAATCAGGGCTGAACCAAAACAACGCATTAGGTGACTTTCAACCATATATCCAGAGCTAAGTGCTTTTGTGGCCTCGCCAAGCCATGGTGTGAGAGAAAATGAATAAAATGTTTATTAAATGTCATCCTACTGGCTCTGGTGCTCTACGGAGGCCAATAATTTTGCATAGTTATGCAGCTTATCTAGGGAATCGCCAGGATAAGAAATGTAATGACTTTTTCTTTTGAGCATAAACATGACTTGGTGGATTTATTATCGCCCATAGATGATCCAATTGATCCCACTTCGATGATTGTATCACTCAGGCTATATTACACGGGATATATGTTACCATAGAGACAATAGAACCTAGAAGTTCTCACACATTGTTAAGTATGTACTGGGTTGGTGCCGTTTAGTCATTGCAACTCAATACTAATGACTTCTAATCTTACAGTGCTGTGGCATACTGTATTTAAACACCTGGGTTTATTCTAGAACCCTCGGGATAGAATAACTATCTGAAAACAACCACAGTGAATTACACTATTTTTTACAAATACCGTGGTATTCCGATCAACAGTCCAAAGTCTGTAGTAGACCTACTCTACAATGTCCTCACCAACCAATTAATGTTCCCCATATTAACGGCGTCTACCCCATCGTCCTGTCCAGCTTAATGTTTTGGGAAGAGTTTTGTTTAAAAAAAAAAAAAAAACTGCTAATGTCATTATATTGCCATTTGAAAAGTAAGACTGTAAAACTGAAAGTATATGCATCTCCGTAGAATATATGTTCTAGAGCATGAACAGAAGTCCTCCATTCATTCCATCCATCCATCCATCCATCCATCTATCTATCTGTCCATTCATCCGTCCGTTTTCCATAACCACTTATCCTGTTCATGGTCGCAGGGGGTTGGATACCCTCAGCTCAGAATTACTCAATGATCGGAGAATCATCCAAATATAAAGCAGATGATGTCATAGCGACAAGTCTTACCAATGAGTAACTATCTATCAGCTAAAAGCCTAGCCAAATTAACAGTAAGCGAGGCAAAAAAAACACATTTGTCCATGATAAAGATTACTTATTACTGAATATGTACCCAGATTATTATTTAATGTAATACTCTCACAGTTCTATCCATCATGAAGGTAGCAAACGTCAATAAATGTGAATAAAAAACTGTCATTTTGACAATGCAGGTAGAAAAAATGGCTCTGCTCAATGAGATTGAAAAGTCAATACTCTTTAAGATATACTCCAACTAGATGGCTCTTAGCTCAATTTGTGCACATCTCATCCATTTAGTTATACAATAACAAAAGCCAATATACTGTCTAACTAAAGAGGTCTCTTTGATTCACTTCTTTAATATTTACATGTTCTGCACAGGCATTTTCATTTAGTCCGTGTGTGTGATTTAAGGCCCGTGTCCTCAGGCTCACTCTCCCAATACACTTATTTCACAGATCTTGTCCTATTGCTAGAACTTTTTTACGTGTGTCCAAAAATACACAGAACTTCAAATAAATCCCTTCCACAAAGGCAACAGCATTCCCATCAAAAGACAACATTTTCCGGTATACTGTAAATGTTTCAGCAGCTCGTGGACAAATGAATTCTACTCCTCTTGTAAATATGAATTAATAACATGAGTAATACATAGTTATTTTAAGCCATGCATTGTTTAAGAGTGTATTTGAATGTTATAGGTAGAAAGTACCGAGTCACTGCGTTTAGCGACGCTTGTCTTCCTCTATTGGAGAACTGGGCCTGAGTGTAGAGTTTGACTTTCCCAGAAGAGGGGGTTAGGCCCCACAAGTACGGGCCACGCAGTAAACGCGACGTCGAAATTTCATCCCTGCGCATGCTCGTACCCAAACTGCATTCTTAGCCAGCTAGTTTTTTTAAAGATATTAAGGATATCTTATTCGGAAACTATACTAGCCATTTAAACTGACGCGTTGTTCGGTTGTTGTGACTGAAGCTGACGTTTTACAGCGAGGGTGATAACACTTCACAGCATTCCTTGGTTTGATAAGTAATTCTTTTAGGTATGTCACACTTAATTTGCTGAAAATAACATTTTAACACGTAGGGACGGACGTATAAGTTATATTCCATTGGGCCAGCCCTGCATTTTCAGAAGAATCTCCCATGTAACTTGTCCGGTTATGAAACGTCGCAGTTTATACAGTAAGTTTATTTGACATCAGTCAGTCTGAAGAACGCATGTTTCTCTTCTGACTTTAGTAATGAATTTCTAGTTTTAAAAAACTGCGTGTGTCTGATTAGATCATTTGGAAAGACTTCACAGTATTGTAAATAGTCTATTTAAAGTGCAAGCTTGACAGGGGCACTCTCCTTTGGCTAAGTTAAACCTGCCTCGATTACAAGAGACTGCATAATATTTTGCATTGCAAAAAAGCGTTTGTTAGAACTTACGTCACTAAATTTAAATGGGAAAGAAATCATTAGGGACAGGGTTGCATAGATAGGATTTCTGCGTAAATCTATGGTGGGTTATATATTATTGTGCGATATCTTGAACGAATAGTGCCCAGGCTGGCGGCTTACCTTCTCACACCAGAGGGTACCCCTGTCTCTGGGTAATTCCTCTCCATAAGCATGGTACTATGAACGGAAGCCACTGTTCTAGCCCACCCAAATCACGCTCGTTATCTTATTTCCTTTATCCGCCACTTTACGTGCATAGATGCATTTAATGTAATTAATGCAATTATTTTTTAAATGTATTTTGTGGAAGGCCTAGCAATGTAACTGGAGCTCTACAAGATACTATAAACTGGTATTAATATAACGTATATATTACACATCGTAACTAATAAAAGTATATATGCCACTTATGTTTTCTAAACATATTTCTTTTCCCATTATTTAATTAATAAACGATACCGACTTTAAGGAATGCGATGAAATTATAAAATATAATTAATTCCGATTAATAAAATGTTTCTTATATCTTATATTTATCTCACTCACCATCTGCAATGCAAAGTAATGCGTACGGTCCTATTTTAAATACAATCAAATCATTTCAGACTTTTTCACCTCAACATTTCGCAAAAAGTTCCATAAATTCCTATCATTAGGTTTTTGATACTTGGATTTAAGGTGAACTTGGTGCTGACCTAATTTTATGCAAGACTGTTTGTATCCGTGGTACTGATAAGGCGGTAAGTCATAATTAGTCCACCTTAAATATGGCAAACCGACAGCAGTCTTAACATCCCCGTTCGCCGCCTTTCCCGCACTGTGCCATACCGCCAGCGAACTGTAGGGGGCGGTAATAGCCACATGCTGGAACCAAACTCCCTCGCTCCCAGCTGCATTTCCCTCAACCACATCCCATAGAAGCTGGGCTGAAACCCATCCCCTATAAATCACCCGCTGCTCTTGGAGCTGCTCTGCTCCTTCCTTTTAACCACAGAATAGCCTACTTACCACACTCCACACAGCAGCGAATAATGATCCAGTCGTACTCACAGTACAGTACAGTGCAAAGCGCAAGTGAGGTCAATCTCACCCATAAATTTGGAGTCCTTAAGATGAAGATATACTCTTATTTTGAACAGCTATTGTCTGTGTCCAGTGCAGTCGGTCTATTGATTTTGCTTCCACGACAATTTGTCTTCTCGTGATGCTTATGGGAAATATGACAGTATATTTTATGCAGTTGAACAAGCTGTCAGATTGTCACTGACAGAAAATTCTTATTATACCTCAGCAGGTTTCCTTACATCTGTTCCACGCACCCCTGGGGTCGATTTAATTGCAGGTGTGGTGAATTTCCACTGTATGTAGTAAACGCTTAATCTCAACCTGGTGGCCATTTTTCACTTGCGGGAAAGCAGAGACGGAGATGGAAGTTTGAAAAAAAAAGGATGGAAAGTGAAGAGTGTAGGATTTTCCGAAACATCTCTTTAACGAAAAGCAAATGTACTACAGCTCGCTTTGTGAATAACACGCGCACTGGCGACATTTGTGTGAACGGATGATAAACCAAGTGGCCAACCAGGACTCGGCACTTAGGCGATGGCCGCATGGTCACACAGAGGTTTGGGGGGATTCCATCATTAAAACAATGAAGTCATCAGAGGCATGAAATGATCATTGCAGAGCTGATTTTCTCATGCTCTGAATTCTAATAGCCTACTTTAATGTGGATTGGCTTGTATAATTAGAATGGTATGAAATCATGAATCTAAATAAACAAATTACTCAAGCAATAGGCCTATAGATCTTAGATGAAACTGCAGGGTTATTAAATTGACCTGTTTTATTTCATAACCGGGTCATACATTTTGATACATTTTTCAGTTTTTTTTTTTATTAAAAATATATATTTGGACCCTGCCTCGTGCCCGTTGCTTCCGGGATAGGCTCCAGACCCCCCGCGACCCTGAACAGGATAAGCGGGTTGGAAAATGGATGGATATATATTTGGATACCCTTGGCAGATTTTTATTTTTTTTCCATATTTAGCCGAAAGCATGAAATGGTAGGTAGCTGGTCATACGTTGCGTCGAGTCAAAGCGGGAACGTGCGTGCGGTGCCGGGCGCCCTGCGCGTGAACCCTGTGCGCCAGGCTCCCCTTGACAGATGGAGGGTCCATACGATGCCCACCCCCCCAGTCGCACCGCCCTGCTCCGGTCACCCAGCTGTACGCTCGTCCTTCAGATCAGCACAGAGGTCATGTGACCGCAGCACGGCCGAGGCCTGGATGAACGTACCGAGTGTTTCATTACTGGCAAAGACAGTACAGAAAATCCCTTTCAAAACTATGTCAGAAGGTGAAGCTGCCAAAACAATGAACGTTATAATGGCCTTGAAGGTTTCTGGGTATTTATGGGGGATCCATCGATCAAAAAATGCACAGCTGGTCTGGAAAAATTCCTCATCCCCACACCTAACATCAACCAAACCTGAATACAGCTCCAGTACAGCACTTGGTATTGGCCCAGTTTGGCCACGTCGTCCAGTGACATGTCAGACGTGGCTCCAGTCAGGGGCCCGCTCTGTAGCACCCCATCTAGTCACCTGGGTCCACTGTCAGTTCAACATCTGCAACATCCTTTTACAAGGCTACTGGAAAATCTATCCCTGAATCTATTCCTGGACTTTCACATGTACAGCCATGCTCAGACGCCAGCCAATTGTAAAAATGAGAAATAAAACTGTTTGCTGTGCCAATGATGTATATGAGCCTCGCATTCTGTGCTCTGGGAAAATGTCAGTGTCGCAAGAAACGAGAAGTTTTCTGACTGTGAGGTAGAGAAAATGTGTCTGCTTGTGTTTACATCTACTGGTGGCAAGTGTGCTTTGGACTGAGAGTCATTCCCATATACAATCACATTGAACTGTTCAAGATTTTAGCATAGGTAAGTGAACAAGGAAGAGTAGTATCTTCATGTCACCTTATTTTAGTTTTTTAGAGAAAACACGGAAACAAAAGCACAATTTAGTCAAACTAGGGGAAACTCGTTCACCGGACTGCTGTCAACGAGACAAGGTGACTTTGCGTGTCCAACTATAAATACTTCATAAAGTAAAAATATTTAGATGTACTTTCAGTTGCACGGGTGCTGAAAATATACAGGTTGTTTTGTTTGTGTCGCACGAGATTGGCGATAGAGTAAATGTGGACGTGTGTTTATTTTGTGCTTGAGTGGCCGTTAAACTCTTCTGAGCAGTAGTATGCTGTCATGTCTCTTCTGCCTCTCCGCTCTATTTCTATTCAGCGCTCTCCGGTGATATTTAAACAGTGCGCAGCACGCAGCAAAGCAAACAGGCAGGCAATGAGGTCATCCTTCAAATTCGGTGCTCAGTGTGACCACTAGGGGCGCTGCCGCTCAGCAAACGCCCAAGCCAGCAGTCTGGTTTCTATAGAAGGGATGTCTGACAGCCAGCGGGGAAAGGCAGACCTTCACCATGACAACCAACAAAGAAACATTTCCCCGGTTGTGCTCGCTTGTGCTGATTCAGATGACAGATGTTATTCGCTGTGTAAATCTTTTATAGATATGAAAAACTTTCCGCCCATTCTTGCCAGTTCTCATGTTTTAATTCCTGTCATCGGTAGTTGACACAGTACTTGGTGGGATGGGCCTAGCAATGTAATCAACTAATTGTTGAAATTATGGTCCTAAGCGCTGCCGCGCGACCCTTCTGTAAGCATTCCTACAGTAAATATTTACCAAGAAATATGAACTGCCAGAGGTTCCAACGGCGATCTCCGTGCCTGCGCATTAACAGTTTTCAGCAGCGATTATTCATTTGTGTCTTTCTTCACGTGGATCATTAATATTTAGAATTAACGAGGGGGAAAGTCAGCGTTAAGCGCCATTTCCGTGACACGCGGCATCACGTGTCGGTTTTTTTTCCCCCCACCAGGGAGGTTGGTAGATAGACCAGACACGTGCCACCAAATGAAATCACACCCCCCCCCAAGAATTAGATGACGAGCCGTGCCATATCTCTGTCTCTGCGGCTTCTGCCCGCGTCTAGAGGTAATTCGCATCGCTACCTCGTGCCACATAAATCACGTTAAGTGGGCCGGGGTTTCGTCGGCCGCCCCTCTGCTCGGCGTGGGTGTTTTTCCTCCCCGCTTCTCTCGGAGTGCAGTATTTAAAGTGACACACGCCGCCCATAACAGAGCCGGACACATCCTCCGGGGTGGCCGGAGGGAGGGGGCTACTAATCTCGACAATAATAAGGCCGTAATAGTGCCGAAACTACGCAGAGCGTCTCCGTAACAAATGCGCTCGGTAGCTTGACCTGATCGGGCCTGTATGGTTTATGCTACAGGCTAATTGATATTATCCTGGGATTCGATGAGATCTGAAAACGGCCATTAGCGGCCTGCTCCAAGCCAATGTGGCCCCCGAGCCTGACAAACTGACCTGGTTAACGCCGGTTAACACGCATTTTTGAGGTGCTCGATGAAACACAGGCCGTCTGGCTACTCCCTCACCTGCTTCCTGTGTTTCCTAACTCGCTCTGTCACCGATTTTTAATATTTAATACAGCGCTGGTGGTTTGGACTGCGTCCAGGTGGAGGAACAAGAAAGAAAATGGCGGAGAGGGCAAAGGATCCTGGGATATCCAAGTGATCTCTGTGATATTCCTGGTAATCCTGGGATAAATCTATTTGTATGGTGTTTATAATAGTAACGGCTGTGCAAAGCTAGCTGCCTCGGCCTGTAGCACAGATGCTTGGATAGAGATACCTTTCAGATTTTATGGAACTATCAATGATGATATAAATATTTTTTTATTTATTTAAGGAATGCATCCACTGCTAGCAATATGCAACATGCATGACTGCTGATGTTGAGGGTCAGTTTGAAAACCCTGAACCAGATGAGTGTAAGATCCTGCTGTTGGTTGGTGTCAGGGAACACCGCATGGGAGGGCCCTTGAGTGCTGGAGCTTTCCGTCTTCTCGTCTCCCTGGTGACACTCATCCCATAAAAAAATTTCCCCCGCACAGGAAAGTATACACATTTGGAGAATATATCCATCGCGCTCGGACCCGGATCAGAGAGGAGAGGAATTCCATCTTTCAGTATCTGTTTTTTTTTTCCCCCCGCAATTCATGTTCGACAAGGCCAGGTCCTGGGAAAGTTTTCAGAAATCTCCCACAGAGATTTTGTGGTTTATATTACTGCTACGCATTATTTATTTGTTACAATGTGCCCCGCAATCCGCTTCTTGAGTACCGCTGTAGCAGTTCTGACAAACACAGGAATTATTTTACCATTTCAGTATAAGTAATGCATAGATGGAAATTATCTTCCCACATGAAGTAAGTGAACAAGCTGTTTCTTCATTTCACAAGGACTATAAAATGTTTCCTAAATTCATTTCATATATATATATATATCATATATATCTGTGTGTGTGTGCGTATGTATATAGCCAAACCAAGTATTACTAAGACAATTTTTTTATGATTATACAGGATTATACTGGATGTCTCTGGCTTCTTCTGCAAACTTGGCGTGAGCCTCAAGTGTAAAATCAGCGATGGGGCCTTTCGCTTGTTTTCAGCCTAACTTCTGGTCACGAAAGCTTCCGGCCGGCGAGGAGGAAGCAGCCCAAAGCATGACGTCTGTCGAGATGCAGGCCCCCCCCCCCCCCCCCCCCCCCCCACTAGCCCTGTGCTCATCAGCTAAATGTGTGGGTGAGTCCCCTCATGGACGGAGGACACAGCCACCTGTCCCTGCTTTCCAAACAGACTCGTGTTTATGTATCCTCCGGGTATAGAAGGGAAGGGCTCGCTCTGGCACCCAGCACCCTACCACGGACCGCGTGGATAAATACAACCAACCAAAACAAACCCAGTCTCCTGTTCAGCCGGAAGAGAAATAAGAAGATTTGTTGGCTCCGCACTCCTGTTTGCTTTTAGCCCGAGACCAGGGGCTCGCGGAGATGCGCCGAGGAGCCCCCTCCTCCTGGGCCCGGCGGATCTCTGGCAGCCTCTGAGCCGTGTCAATATTTATAGCTGTGTGACCTTTTCTCTTTGGATAATCCACACCTTAAAAGCCCTAATTACTGTGGCAGCCCCCACAGCCCACACGCAGGAGTATAATCGATGTGCTTGATCGGATGGTCCGTATTGCGCCATCAGACGCTTGTGGGGCCAGCTTCTCCCCGCTTACCGACACACGTCTTTAGACATGTGGTAGTGCGCCATGACCTTATGGAAATGTATCTAATTATGGGCATCCCCAGCACAACATCAGCGCTTTAATCTGAGCCTTCTTGGAGAAGATGGTACTAAACATACACCTCTAGAAAAAATTCAACTTCTTCTAAAAATATAGACCACCCTATATTTTTTAAAAATCTGCATTTTTAAATCTCTGTTTAACCCTGGTTCTCTTGGCAGAAGGCTACACTGAGCTACAGGCTGCTTCCAGGCTCTAAGACCGCAGTTGAAAAGAACAAGGTGAAGCAGGAGACACTGGGAATGACCAGAAAGCAGCCAGGTAGTGGGTGGAAGTGATTTTCCAATGCCAGAGATAACCGTCAACTTATCCATCAGTGCTTCATGAATCATCATGACACCATGTGACCTTCTAAAAGAATCACTAAGTGGTGTGATGTGCACTGCTAGGACAGTTTATAACAGCTTCCTAGAAGCAGGACTGAAGTTCCATAAGGCAAGGAAGAAGCCCTTTCTCAACGAGAAGCAGGGACGAGCCAGGCTGGAGTTCAGGGAAAAAAATATATTACTCACAGATGCACAGCCATAAATTAAGAAATAAGTGAAACTAAACATTTTGCTGTGGTCTGTTAAATTTTTCCGGAGCCGTATAGCTCTGTGTTGTAAAGAAATGCTCGCACCTTGTTTATTAGTTACATCCAGCAACTTTTTGCCTCCAGAACCATTTCAAGGGTAGATGGGGTGTATGTTCAGAGAAACCATTCTTTACACAACTGTTACAGAAATGGATAGTTCAGGTCCAGAGAGTACAGGGTCGCAGTCACAGAGTACTCAGCTGGTTGGTTGAAACAAAATCTTGGTCTGGATCAAACTCTGCTATATTGTTAGACATATAGCTTCCCATTGCAGACAACTTGATTTGGCTGATAAGAAGTTTCCACACATTTGATATTTATTGAAATTGACGGCAGAGCTATTTAAAGGTCCACTATCTGGATCTGTGGCTCATACCTCTTTGTAGAGAAGTTCATGATTTATGTGTGATGATATAATGCAGGGCCTCCTCAAAGAGGCACCACATCTGATGTGGAAGACGGGCCGCTGAAAGCTTAACGAGTGCCTGAACACGGCGTTGGCGCTCGCCCTCTGCGCGGGGAGCCCGTGCCGAGCCTCCTCCGCCTCTTCCAAAAACCGCCGGCGAGATGGCGAAGCGCATCAAGGGCAATGGGCCGTATCGCCATTTTTCAATCTGGAGGGCTTTCATTCCAGTATTATTCTGGCTTCCAAGGTATGAAAAAGGAAAAAAAAAAAAAAAAAAAAAAACGTTTTGAGGGAATGAAGCCATCTCGCCGGTTGGATTTCGGTGCCAAGAGGCATCCCAATTTCCAAGCCGCGCTGCAAAGGTTACCGCCCGCTCCCGGCAACGGCAACAATGGAAATGAATTTCGCCCAATTGAGCTGGGGCCACCTGCCGACTCAGTACGGCGGAGGCGGGGTGTGGTACGGGAGCATAACTGATACAGCTGAAAGGTACAGGTAGCCCAATGTGACCTAAAACAAGCATGTTTACCCACCCACCCCCCACCCCTATCACTCAAGTGAGGCCTGCAGGCCCTCAGGGCTTTGAAGAATTAGAGCATTGAGGACGTGTCTGTTTGATGGGCCCGATCGCTACCTTAATTGCCTCTCTGGGTCTCCCATAAATGATCCCTCCAACGTTTTAATTACCACTCACACCCGCTTTCTATTCTCTATCACACACATTAGCACACACACACACACTCCATGCAGAGGCCTGAAAAGACTAACCCGGACCTCACCCAACTGCTGGAGAAAGCTACTAAAGAACACAGGTAATCCTATTTACTCCTATAACCGAACAATACGTAATCCTACACGCCGCACGGATCGAGTGACTGGGCCTGGAATTCAGCACATTTGTACCTTCAAGCACCACCCGGCAGACTTTGACACGCCAACGGGATCACAGAGGAAGTCCGGAGGTGCACGCGCCTGGGGCCGCCACTTACGTTTCCGTCCGAAGCGACCGCCGCAGCGACGGGGAGGGCTTGGGGTCACGCCCGTGTGGCTCCCATTGCAGCCAGCGGAGAAAGGTAATTTACACACAGAAAGAGAGAGTGGGAGATAACAGACCAATACACGACAGACCCCCTCAAGTTTCTCCACCTCTTAACTGTGCTCTTATCCATTTGGACTGGCAGGGGAATCAGAGCCGGATTCGATAAAGCGAAGGGCGGAAAAAGCCAGGCGAGCGGCGTGCAGATCTTTATTGTGGCCCTCTGGGACGCGGCGGGCCTGCCGGATGGGGGAGCCTCACCCGCCCGGTCTTGCTCGTCACTCGCCGGTCAGTCAGTGACACACCGCTGCTGACCGGGTCGTGACCGCGGCCCGTGTTGATAGGAATTCGCGAGAGGCTCTGACCTTTGACCCCAGCCTTCGTGAGAGACTGCACCCTTGCACCTCCTCACTTGGACTGGAGTCTCGGGGCGCCACGTCGGTGCCGTGTACATCCAGCCTGGAGCTCCTTTTACCCTCTGTATCTGTCTAAGGGTTTATTGCCCCTGTAGGGGGATTTTTCAAATGCCCCCTGAAGGACACTAACCACCGACAAAAACACTGCAGAGATGGCTCCACAGAAACTCTTTTAAACTACAATCTTCTTTCAAAACATAAGTCAAACACAAAATTGAGACTGTAAACTACCAGTCTGTAATACCGTTTATGTGTCTTTTAGAGGCAGGGTTAAACACTGGAGTACGGTGAGTTAATGGGAATTCCTGCAAAACACAAAAACTATATGTGTGTGTGTGTGTGTGTGAGAGAGAGAGAGTATCTATAAGCCTGTACTAGCTTGCAGTGTGTATTTGAATGTGTCTGTCTTTGAGTCGGCAAGCACTCGCCTGTGTGTGTAAGAATGTGCGAGGGGTGGGTGTCTTAGTACGGGGGGTGTCTGATTAGATCCTGTGCAGGTCATTGTGTGTGTGACTGAGTCATCGAGTAGATGGTCGTAAAAGAGTGTGCGTGTGAGTAAAGGGGTGTTAGTGTGAGCTTGTGCGTTTGCGTGAGGTGGTTCCGAGCCGCGGCGTGACATCCTGGATCTTCTCCTTCCCCGCATTGTAGTAGCCCACATAGCAACCCCCCCCCCCCCCCCGACATGCAGAAACAGCTGCCGACTGCCCCGGCCTGTTCATCGTACGCATCCCCCCTGACCCCCTCCCACCCCCAAAAGCACGGGCTCCAGACATGCGAATCACCCGGAGCAGCTCAGGCCGACACAGAGCCGGGACATTCGCAGGACACGGGCTGGGGGGGGGTGCCTGGCGCCGCATCCTGTCCGCTACGCCCCGCGGCATGCTGGGAGATCCAATAGGCTTGTTTCGTGTCTCTCCCCCTGTACTGCCTCAAAGAGAGCTCGTCTTGTTTAGCCAACATGATCTCGGCCGCCAGAAGCCGGACTTGGCCCTGCACCCGATTCCAGCTCAGCATTATGGCATCGTCCAAACTTCCGCCGCGTTGTATGTGTTCATTGTGTCTGAACCGCAAAGGTTTGATGAAAATAGATAAAACAGGTTGGTGTGAAATCGGAACTCGGGAATGTGAGAGACGCTAGATGTAAATTGGAAAACAACTGGAGAAGTAGAAGAAGATCCAACACAACATAAGGAGGCGAAATGTCCCACTACGGACTTGCCGGCCCTTTGTGGTTTTCTTTGTCTATATCAGAATCGGAAGCTGATAGACAAAACTAACCAGTTTTAGTCCCATTTTAGATGAAATTCCTTTATAATGTTCAGCAAGTGACCAGTGACCATTGACAGATGGTGTTTTGGCCGGAGTCATTAGCAGTTGTTCAGAATCATTGAATGTCTTCTATTTTATGCAAAACCCCCATCCACGAGTGCAAATAGGGATTTAATGTGTTCAAACAGTCCAGAATACGTCCATATTGGATGTAAACAAGGGGAGTGGGGGGCGACATCACGGATTTGCGTCTCTGATCACCAGGGAGTCCCTAAATCCCTCGTTTACACTGCTGCAAAAACACAACGCTAATCCCGTTAAGTGGGTGTTTATCTGAGGCAGGAGCCAAGAGTCCCAAATGTCACCGGTATTGACCCGGCGGCCCGTGGCCCAGCCCTCGTCCACCGTTCTGCATGCAGATGATAGCTGATATCTGCTTGATGCCTCCTCTCTAGTCAGGTGGACACCCAGCCCAGTGTCGCATTGATGGAATTTAATCACCAGATACCTAGGGAGCACCTTCGGTCTTAGCTAATGTCTTGTACCTTATAATCTTCCAGAGATATATTCTTCATTACATCCTAGGTACTTCCAAAAAACAATGGGCCCCATTGTAACCAAGGTCCTACGTTGTAAAGTTCTGAAATCTAAGTTCTGGGATCTTCTCGCTAAATGAACATGTAAATAGAACCATTCGATGGAGCTCAACAGATCACTGCCCTGCAGTTGTTACAAGAAGTGTCGAATAGAGGCGGCCCATCGTACAGGAACGCATTACCTTCTGTTGGGTGCAATCAGAGGTCATTCCCTGAGAAAACAAATTGTTACACAACAATCTGTTTTCTAACTCCAGCCTAAAAGAGCAGATGGTAAGGACCAGCCATCTGCATCTTTTCACAGAGAAACACAGAAAATATAAAATAGAAACCAAATAAACCAATAATATACCAAAATTCTGCCCGGTTCTTACAGTAAACACTTCCACAATCTATACAATTCATCTTATTCTAAGCTTAAAACTTGCATGCTAATTTTATCTGAGTGGCATAAATCGCAAACTCTGAAGACCTCAGCATTCATCTGTCCAGTCCATTTACCAACACCGCTTGTCCTATTTGTGGCTGGGGGGGGGGGGGGCCCGGGGCCCATCCCAGAGGCAATGGGCAGAAGGCAGGGAACAACCCAGGATGGAATGCCCCTTAACATTCAATTTATCAAAATTTATTTGGATAGAATTTATAGCAGAACTTGTTGGAAAAGGATTGACTCAGATGTCTGTTTCACGTCATATACAGAATGTAGGTACAGCTGTTAACAGTATATGCTGTTGTACCAAAGGATTTGCATGGATGGATAGTAATCTATGCTAAAAGCTAAGTTGCATAGCAGTCAGTTTATAGCTTTTTTGTTTATTTGTTGGTCAAGCAACTAAAAAATGCATATATTTGAGGTTTGCGGTAAGAAAGGTGATGTGCCAGAGAATGGCTTTCCAGAGACATCAGAAGTCTTGGGTCCAGTGAAATATGAACTTCCCTTGATCAAGGATGTTTTTGCTTGAGCAATGTTTGCTTTTGGCGTGTTGTTAGCTTCGCTATCTGAATATCGGCTGCAGTTTCTTTAACATGCACGTCAGGGCCCCGGGTCTCACACCAAGCCAAATGCCAGTCTATAGATCTAAGGGACTAAAGATCACATCATCGGCCAGCGTCTACAAGGGACATGTCAAGAGGATCCGGACGAGTCCTGCCGGCGAGCGGCCTGACGATCACATTATAGACAGCGCTGTCATTACCGCGGTCTCTACGGACTCCTGCCGATGCGCAAATTTTAACGAACGCTGCTTGGGGATTGAACTCGTGGCTGCCTTCAGGTGAGGGAGCAGGTCTCTGGAGGTCAGCAGCTAGTCCAGCGCCCACGAGTCAGCACAAACGGAGCGCTTGTGTCTGCACGTCGACGGGCGTAGTTAAAGACCCACACGCGGCGTGTTCTCCAGTGAAACTGAAGGCGGAAAAAGTCCGAGGGAGGGCCAGTTAGCTGTTCATATGACGATGCGAGTCACTACTCATAACGTTCTGGATGGGGGTGAAGGCCTGCCTTCCGATAAGCACGTGAGCAGCATTTGAATCCAAATCGCACCGGCGTGGCCGCCTCTCAATAACGAGATCGACAACCGTCTACCTTGTGTCTCGGAGACGAATCAGATTCAATAGTGCTGAGATGACACAATACCTCGCTCTGACACCCTTGTGTTTGACCACCACACGTGGCATGTGCACTGGGGTACTGCTTGAGATTTTGGACCCCATAAAAACATATCATATTGGGCCCCCAACCCAGACCAATAATTTTCTTCCACATTTTTTAGGTTCCCTGTCGCTCGGGGGCCCTTGGAATTATCATAACTTCTATCCTGTATGGGGGCCCTGCTTGTGCATCCAATCACATCCAGTCAGATAAATAGATGTGATTACTTACAGTCGACCCCTCCTCAGCCCTCACCTGATGGTTCCTGGTGACTCGAAAACGTCAGTGAAATGTGGATGAGCCGTGAACGAGCACAAATCTGGCCACATTTCCCAGACGCGTCGCAGTCGCATTGTGGACAATTCCCCCAAACCCGCAAGCCCTAGAGCTCTACATCGCTATTGGAGTCGAACCGCAGAACTGGATTCTTCAAAAATGGGGTTCTCAGTTTCAGGGCGATTGCTATTGTTTTCAAGAAGCATGCAAGTCGGTGCCCTACACAGACCCCCCCCCCCCC
>JAODKL010000047.1:2270846-2318209 GCA_026780765.1 Petrocephalus schoutedeni
TTAGTTGTGGACTCCTTCCCTGTTATACCTACAAAGTTCTCTGCAATGTTCTGGTCCAGGGTCCAAGCAAACATGTCAAGATATTTTTGGTAATGGCATTTTTTGTATTGTTCCACTCGCCTGATTTGCAGTATGGCCAGTGGAAATCTTTACCTCAGCTAATAGCTATGTCATATTCAGATTTCAATAATTCAGGACCTTGACAGTAATCATGATATCCAGCCAGCCTTTTCCAAAACAGTTAGCGCCTTTAAAAATAAAGTTAATTTTACCATATTGTTTCATTTAGAAATCATTGCGTCTTGGCTCCGAGGGTGGTGCTGTTGGCTCACACCTCCAGGGTTTGGGTTTTGAATCTCATGGCTGTATATGTGCCATTTATATGTTCTTCTGGTGTCATGTGGCTTTCCTTTGGACACTCTGGAAAGACATGCAATTAGGCTAACTGGCACCCCTATATTAGTGTCCATGCATGTGCCCTGCAAGGAAATGGCACCCCGCCAACGGGGTGCTGCAGCTTTCACCCTCAATGGCCCTAGGGTAGACAATAGCCCCCCCCCCCACCCCCAAAGCACCAGGATAAGTGGCGAGAAGATGGATGGACCTTCTCCCTCTGACATCACACTAGGGCTATTTCAATATTTTTTTGAACCTTTGGACACATGTTTATGATAAAAATACATGATGGCAAAAAAAAGACAAAGACTAAGAATGAGAAAGTTCTGGTTTGCTGTCATGGAGAATGACTCTCCGTCTCTCCACAGTTTCTCATTTCTGTGTTTCACTTTAAGGCTGAAGGGGGTGAGACAGCTATCACCCCCGCCCCCCCCCCCCACCACTGCCTTCAAGAGCCGTTTCTCCCAGGACGTTAGGAATGTGTGAAGTCAGAGATGTGTTTGTGCTGTGAGCATATGTGTGTGTGTTTGAGCAGGTATTTGATGTAAAGGAAGTCAGGGGGCGGACTGGTGGGGGTTGCCCAGATATCTGATGTGCAGCTGGTTCTGTGAGGGAAGTGGGAAAGTGAACATCAGTGTGGCGGAGTGGGGGGGTGGGAGGTTTGGGGCGGGGGGGGGGGGGTGGGGGGGAGATGGACTGAGTTACAGCTACAGCTGATCAAGGCCTCAGCATGTACCACGCCACCAAGGATTATTACACCACCGTCACATCGACTGGCCTCTTGCTTTAGGAGAGTAAATTCAACATTGACAACATTTCCACTACTCATGATGAGAAGGGTAATGCCTGTGATATTACTCATAAAAGTGCAGGAGGGAACATGCACTAAATCTCTGTTGATTTGAATTTATATGAGTAGATCATTACCTCTGTATTTTAAGTTGCTTGGCTGTTACTTTTGTCCAAAACAAGAAGCAGATTTTTCTGTTGTTGCTGCAGTTTTGCAGGTTGGGTCAATTTCAGTGCTTAATGTGAACAGGGCGATCCCCTCCCCAAAAACAAAACCAGGAACCTTTTGGGTCCTCATGCCATTAAGCCCCACAATATCCACTGGAACAGTCCTTAATGCCTTACACGAAAATGCAGAAGTCCTCCTTTGGCGGCATCCTTACATGGCAGTGTGATGGGATGCGTGACGGGGCTTATTACAGCCGGCACAATTCCAGCAGGAATATGGCCTCCTGTTTTCTTTAGCATGTCTGTGGTGCTATGGGCCTCATAGGCGTTTGATTGCCGACGCGAAATTCTCATGCCCACAAAAACTTTAAATAGTGAGACATACCTTATAGCCTGAAATCCTTGTTCAAACCCCCCCCCCCCCTCCCCCGGATGGACTTAACAAGGGCTTCACACCAAGCTTTACACGTTATCATAGCGTTAGGTAGCGTTAAGACCACCAAGGGGCCTCCAAGACTCAGGCTATTCTGGCACTATTGAGTATTAACAGGCCTCACATACTGATGTTTCACTTGGGCATGATTCTGCCCAAAATACTGCTTAGCTTCTCATGAGCTATTCGTCACGCACCAGAACCTGAGGGGGATTTTGCCATGATGATACATGATGTAACGAATTACTCCTTAACCCCATGTGCCTTTCAAAGAAAAATAAAGTACCCACACTGGGCGACGGTTCAACATATTTGTTGCTTCAGCCGTTTTTATCCTGTTTATTTTGGAGATTTGTTTTTTTTTCCAGGGGACAAGTCCCAATGAAAAATCTGAAATTCGAGAAAGTTGTATACTGTGTAGATGTTCAGGTAACTAATACTGCATGCAGAAGACGTTACCTGTTTGGGAGAAGTCCTGTTGTATGGGGGTGCAGTGTCCTTACCTCAGACAAGGGGTATACCAGACAGACGACTCAGATGCTGAGTTTGTGCATGTCAGTGCGACGTGTTTAAACAGTATCTCCCCACCTCTGCGTTTTCACCAGGCTTCTGCAAACATAGAATTTGTGCGAAGGCAAATAGCCGAAGGTAATCAGATCACTTTCAAAAGCACATTAAGAGGAAAGACCAGCTCTTGACACATTCTGTCAGACTGGATGCTTCCTGGCAGTATCAGGCAGAACAGGTTCAAAGATTTCAAGAACTGTAAAATCCTGTAGCTAGTCTGTCAGGTATTTACGGCTGATTTATGGACTGATGTGGGCGATTCATGTCAGTCACTAGTGGAAAATTAGATTAGTAAAAGCAAATTAAATGTTAGCTTGCACTGGGAAAAAAAGGCAACAAATCTGCTAAAGTGATTCCACCACGGGTGATGCATACATGAATGGATATCTAAAACATGAATAAACATATATGTTTAATTGTAACTGTATAACGTATGACACATAGTCATACATTTGTGACTATCTTAAGTTAGTTGTAACCTAATTCAAGTAGTTGAAAACCAAAAAAAAAAATAAAATTAAACAAGTGCTGTTAAGGTCAACCTTGAAAAGTTTTTAAAACTATTACGTTTGCCATTTTAGTGATAGTGGTAACGTACCATACTGTGTCTGGTTGCTAAAAGAAAATAAAACAATAATAATAATTGTAGTAGTAGTACTAATAATAATATAATAACAACAAATAATATAACTTATTAGAAATGTTATACAGGACTTTCTTTTTCCTTCACTTGCACCGATTTACTTCAGAACAACTTCGGCAAATAAAAGCCTAAACTGAGCCTGAAGGCGCTGTAAAAGAACCCCGTTTAAAAGTAAGGCTCGTCGAAGTGCTCTCAGCAGCTGTTAACTGATACAGGTGTTTCTTATGCACCATTTAAATACACCAATACCTTTCGCTTGAGGGATGTACAGCATTTGCTGGACGTGGAATATGAGACTAAAAGTATGCCGTATTCCACCGTCCTACACGTTGGAAAAGAAAACATATATTACTACTGAGTATAAGAAGCATCGTTTCAATAAAATGACTCAGGTCTCATTTATTACACTATAGAAAATCATCGACGACTAATTACTGATTGCAGGGAGATCCATTATTTAAAATATATTTTGCCTATGATTGTCGATGCTGCCTCTTTATTCTCAATTTACTATTTCCTCAAAGATGTTATGGCAGAAGTTCCTTATTGTTGCCGGAAAAAGATAAAAAAATATATATAAAAGCATTGATTCGTGGTCAAAAACGAATGGTTTTATTTCCAAAATTCAGTTTAAATTTTTGACTTACGGAATCAGTGCGGAAGTCCTGACCTCTGAGAGGGTGCGCGGGGTCATTGCTCGGTCAGTCGGCCGCTCCGCGCTTATCAACAGCAACCTAACCGAAACATAAACTGGGCATGTTAAAATGCGCACCATGTGAATGCAACTGTGGAAATACTCAATTTTAATCAAATACCGATATATTATTTCAAGTATGACTATGAAATCTTGATTAATTCGCTGGGGTGTATTTTAGATGCGCTGAGGACCTACGCTTAATGATTCAGGCTGTTGACTGACTCAAGGCCCCTTTCCACGCCATTGTTACAGCTGTAACAATTCTGTTGGCGGGTCAAATACACTTTTCAAGAATACATTTTAGCATTGACGAATGTGTTTGTCGCGCAACGATGTTTACACTTACGAAATCGATGAAGAACACAAATCGGCTGTTTAGCACTTTTCGGAACACCACGCCTCTATCCGATCAACAGCAAATGCTTTTAGTTTTAGCTTTCGTTAAAAGTTTGGTAATTATTAAAATAATCAGTGTCGTTAAAATCAGCAGTATTATTAAGACTAGATTCAATTTAATTTAATTTAAATCTTGTATTCGACTAATGGATTATATGAGTAGTGAATAACCCTGAAATGTAGTTATATGTGTATTATAATTTTATAATTTATGGTCATAGTGTTATTATCAATGTTACTATTTTAAATATTAATACTGGTAATATTTCAATAAACATTATTTTAAAACTGATATTTTTAAGGCGCATAAAAATACACATATGCCTAAAATAAAATGCACGTAGAATTCACGCGTTTGGTAGACGGCGAAGTGTTGCGACTATAACACCTATACAGCCTTACACAAGTTATATAAGCGAGTCTTAACCACATTGTAATTATGAATCGATTTATCTTAAAGCAAATTTTTAATTAATTGTTGCGAGTCGGAACATTCTGACCTTTTAAATTTAAATTAAAAAGCTTACATTAATCATCATTGCGGGTTCTACCGGTCAACGGCGCTGTTAAATAATAAATAATGGTGAACGTAAGGCGCACGGAATCTTCAGAATCAGAATATATGATCTGTATTAATACGCTATAAATGTAATAGTCGGGGTAGATATGTAAACATTTTAAAGTGATTATCGTATCATCATGCCTCAGTGACATACCATAACAGGATTGCAACACGAAGCAGATTCAGAATTTAAAATCGACATATTAACACACTTGAATTGCTCAGTAAAACAAATTAACACAGGCGTACATTTATTTTAATATTAATGAAAGTGTAAATTATACATAAATAAATTTGATACAATAACTTACATATATAAAACAAACTAACGTGCTTTGTAAGTGTTTATAAAAAAGTACATTGCACTAATGTTAAGGGAAAGACCAAAAAGAAAATCTGAATCATTATAAGCGAGGCATAACACTGCATTCCACAGAAAACAAGCATTCCGTTGACTTACAGCTTTATCGCTTCAGTTCGTCTTCGGAAAAAAGACTGGTCACATCTATTTATGGGCGGGCATACGCACCGCTCCTAGCCTACAGGTGGATTCGAGGTAAAGGTGAAGTTGATCATCGATTATTTGTAACATAATAAGGGACGTAAGGAGCTACATCACTAAGGAACTTCTGGTCTGAACACGGCATCAAAACGCTTAACAGACAGTGAACGTGTAATTTCAACAATAAAGACGTTTTTGCTAAACTAGGAACTCAGGGAGAGAAAAAAAAAGTCAACAAATCGTAAAATCCGCGGTCACAGTCGCAATAAAATTGTTGGTTTATTGTATTCACTACTTCTGCACAGAATTGTAAACTGTATGAAATGAGTAGCCTAATGTGTTCGTATGGAACCACACAATACTCTGCATAAAAGACACAAACGAACACTTGAATCATTTCCTTATTTCCTGTAAGTTCGTTTTAAATAATAGAAAGGCAGCCAAAGGTGATGGGCAATAAATATTGTCATCTTTAACACTTTGAGAGAATGAGATGTTTCTCTATCTATATTCTATCTATAGATCTATATTCTGTTTGCACGCAGCGGTTTCTGCATCCCTTCCAAATGCATGGTGTTTGCGGCCACTGACCACTGAAAGGTGAAGTGGCATCAAACAAAAAACTGGGAAGTATTTTGCTGAGACGAAGGGGAAATTTAGAACCATCTGCCAGTGCTCTAATATGAATATATTAATGTTCAGTATGCATTATAATGTTTACATACGTAAGTTTACATACTTACATACGATATGCTGCCATACTTATTGGTAGTTATTTTAACACTCGCGCCAAAAGTTGCCTCTGTCTTCTAAAATAATGTCAAAGTTGTAGTATCTTCTCATAATAAGAGCTTAAAAAACATGTTATCTAAATAGCAATTATTGAAAGTGGTCATTCCGGTACTGAAATTGATACTGACATCAAAGATTCGCGCTTGGAGTCGAAATTACAAACAGCATTGACATTCGTTCAGATGAAATCTGAAACGCGCTGATTATTCTGTTATTCAGCATTAAATAGCCACAAGCCACACCGCTATTCCCTGTCATGCAGTGTACATCCTTCAAGTTGCTGCCAGTATCGTTAAATCGATTATTTGGTCACATTTTGCTTAGATCTGCCCTTTCATTTGCGAATGATATAGATAAATAAACCAATAAGCTGATATTACTTGGAAGATTAGCGGCATGAAACGGTCTAAATACATTTTGTCGAAGCTGTTCACGTTTGAGGAGCAGAGTTTGAGATGTTTTCCAGTTGTTGAATATTGTCAGTAATCCTCACAGTTTTTGAGTGATTTGACACTTTTTATATACTTTTAATATTTCTTATTAAAAATGAAGGAGAACTTTCATTTTTTTTCACCAGGGGTGAGCGAATAACGAACAAGTTAACGAACGACGTAGGAAATAACGAGAGGATCGGCTCATTCGTTAGTTTACGAACGAGATTACGAGCTGCTTTAGTTAGGAGGGGTACACTTACTAAGAAAAGAATGATCTTAAGTACGAGATAACTAAGTACGTAGGCTACTCCCCATATTAATACACTAACTCTTAACACAGGTGTCTGCTTTACATTTCCTTACCTGGAGATAATCTCTCTCGCTTCCCTACACAGAAAGAAGTCACATATTCCACACCAAACTGCCCTGGTCGTAGTCACACTTCGCAGGTTTAACTGAGGTACCAAACATTAAGAATAAAAGTCACTGCCTAAAACTGTATAGGTCCTCCTTCAAGCTACGTTTCCAACAACACATTAGAAACGCGACATGTTTTCCCATAAATCTGGAAACGTAATTTTAACCGTTTAAACACTGAAGTCTGACCTGGCTATATGATTCCTCTCAGATCTTCTTCTATGTCAGTTTTATTTGGGTCAAAATGTGGCAACCTTGTTAGGGTTAGGGCAAAGCGAAATAAAAGGTACAAACGCGATGATGTACATATCGAAGAGCGGTTTAATACATACATTGACCCGTAAACACTGCTGTGGGAAACACATTGCACGTGCCCTACTTTTAATGTATAATACAGAGACACTCCTGCTTTCGAACTGATAAAACTCAGTGTCCAATAAGATACACGAAAGCGTTGCACATCATGCAAACTTTACATAATACATTCATCTGGCCACAAAGTACTTTTGAGACAGCAGCAAACAGGCTGATATTACGAGGTATTTAAAGACGATTTCCGACGCGAGTTCAAAATAAACTCCAGGTGATCGTTAGTCAACGTACGCTTCTCAAATGTGGCACGTCCGTGCAGGTGAACTTCCGCCACAGAGCTGCACACCCCTGAACTCAGTCCCCTTAAGGTTTTAGCTGACCGTCACATGTTTATCGTACAACCTGCAGCTTTCATGCAAGTGTTACAACTCCACAGTATACCCAAGTCACTTCGTGTAAAAAAAAAATCTAAAAATGTTAAGCGTCTGGAGTCAAAAAGCCAAGTAACAATACTTGCGCTCTACATATCACATACAATTAACACATTAAATTAATAAATCGTTCCAGGCGAAATTACCTTGCTCTAAACGCTCTCTTAGTGCATTTTATGTTCTTCTCGAGTTATCTGCATGACATAAAGTTATGTACAATTCTGTCACATGTGATACGTGGTAATATTTTGTGTTGACCCAGCAGGACAGATTACAGGGATCATCTAGCTAGAAATGTAAGGGTCAGGCGCTGAAGATGCTGTAGACGAAGCCGGGGAAGGTGTGGACGAGACAGAGCGCGATTTTTCTGGTGCGTCTTCGTTTTTCTCCTCGTTCTCCACTTGTCCCGACGGGGATTTCGGCAAGATCCCTTCTTTCTCCCGCTTCTTTTGCTTCATTCTGCGGTTCTGGAACCAAATTTTCACCTGAGTCTCGTTCAGCTGCAGGGCAGCGGCTATCTCCACACGCCTCGCTCGCGTCAGGTACTTGTTGAAGTGAAACTCTTTCTCGAGTTCCGTGAGCTGCTTAGTAGTAAAGTTGGTCCTGACCGTATTCGGCTGTCCGCCGAAGCCGTATTCTCCAGCTTTACCTATGGGGCGAAAAATAAATTGACCGATGGCACTGGCTTAACGAAGTATTCAAAGTAAAGTATTCAAAGACAATACTAAAATAGCAAATCACCTCCAAAAACGAACGATATATGTCGGTATTAGACTAGCAAAAACATGTCTTCAAGTGCGTAACACTCACCGGTCTTTGGGGGATTTCTTTTGACTTTCATCCAGTCAAATGTCTGCGTTGGAATAGAGCTTTCGGGCAGGGGCGAGCAGCATGACTCACGGTGGGATACCTGCAGAGGTGACAGAGGGTTCGTGAATCCTGCAAACGTTAGATTGGACTGCTCGTGCGCGTAGGTGGCGTGAGTATACTGAAACTGTCCAAGAGACGCCCCACTGTAACTTTGGCGATGCTGCACCACAGATGACGAAACGTTCCCAGAGTAAACGATGGGGGCACATTGTGAATATCCAGTGTTAGAATCCACGTCTTGATTCAAGGTGTAATGATTGTAATTGGCACAGAAACTCTGGGGGGCATAGCCAGAGCCGCAGCCCGGATGGGTGGCGTATGTTATGCCCAGTGGGCCGTGAGGTTGGTATGATCCCGCTTGGTGAGGGTGTGTAGGAATGCCACCCGGCGAACCTCGACTGGCAATAAGGCGATCATCCCCGTTGCAGTCATTAGCTGTGACAGCACAAGACTGAAAAGTTGTAATTCCGTGGTCTGAGTGGTATGCAGTGGTAGAGCAGGACCCGCCGTCTCCACTCATCACAGAGTAATCTAAGAAGGTGCTCATTGTAGCATTCTCTCTGTGACAGTGACAGACCGGGCCCGGACTGATTATCTCTCACCCCAGATGACCGTGCCAACCTGCCCGTTTCTCCCATCAGGCCAGCACTAAGCGATATGAACGAGCGGGGGCGGTCACGTGACGCGGGTCAGCCAGTGAGTGCGCGCCGCTGTAGAGTTTGCCTTTCTCCCGGCGGTGATAGATCACCGTTTTAGAGGCATTTAAATTCCTAACGCTCTTCGATCAAGGTGACGCGCATCAGCATTAATGTATTGGCTGTGCAAACAATAGGTACCGCAGACCGCGACGCACGGCAGTCGGGTCGCGCAGAGCCATTGTATCAGAACAGTAAACAGTGCCTCTTCCAGGCGGATGTTCACGTGCTGAATGCATTCATAGCCACTCCGCACCAGAGCGACCATTTACATTATCCGCAAAACACGCCAGGTAAGAAGAACCGATTCTGATTTGAATAATTTAAACTAACCTATACTAGCTCATAATAATTAACGCGCAAATGATACGAGTTAAATATGGGCTGTGCGTGCGATTAAAAGGCGGACGGCGAAGTTGGATGCCTTGGTTTAACATGATTGTCAGATCTGAGGAGGAGGGAGGCAAACTTCAAATGTCTGTGTTCATTGTTGTTGGTTCTGGGATAGCAAGCTCGAGTAACCTAAAACCCTAACGCTATCGCAAAGTACTACACCGATTCAGTCTGTACACGTTCGTACCTTCGGTAGCCGGTTGTTCCCACAGCACTTGTAATACACGTTTAATAACTTTAATTTCGTGTCTGACGTGGAGCTGGCGTGATGATATTGATCGGGAATTTAATAAAATAAGTGTACCTTATTCAAAAGACATGATTTGTGTGTTTATGTGTCCCGGGACTTAAGATTTATATAGTTGTTATATTATTCTGTTTACCTTCCACATATATTTCAAAATGAGAAAATATTTTTTTAAACGCGATCCGGCACAATTATGCATCGATAGTTAAATAACGTGATCATGCGTCCTCGAGGAATAGCCGGATATCTGAAATAGTCTAGTAGCCCATCAACCTACGCTCCTATATGCAGTTCAGTGTATTAACCAGACATAGACACATTGTAGCCCAGGTCCGAGGTTAAAATGAACAGTCTAATTTGTTTTCCGGGTTGCTTTAACTGCGTAATCTCAAACAAAATAATTATCCGTTTATTTGTCATAGCGGCGCAGAAGCCGCACGCTTGTGAGGATGTTCGTCATGAAAGCGCCCTGTGCCCTTTCTAGACATTAAGCTGAACATGCGGCCTTGTGGTCAGTCGCAAAATGGCTCCTGTGGAGGAGCGCTGGGGCTATCCCCGCCCTCCGGCCTTCCTGATATGCAGGCGCTTAAGCTCTGAATGTAGGAAACAGCTACTGTTTATTCAGTATCTACACTCGAAAATAGCGCATGTGTGCCCTCGCAGAATTGTCAGTATTAATTTACCAAAACAGCAATTTAAGCGAAAAGGACATATTAAAAAAACGGTATCTAACACAATTAATAGTCCATGCGAATACGTTCCACGGACATGCGCTTAATACATTTCACTTCTCTTGTAAAATATGCATTGTCTCTGCGATGAGGAGCGAAAGGCGGCATTCGCCGTCTGCGTATCTCCTTACAAATAACCCGAATAGTCTTCTTTCCGGATGCGACAAGTAACAAGCGATGATTTTATCTAATAGGTTATTGGCGAAATGTCATGCTATAGGCCCATATTGTGCCGTTATACATAGTAATGTTACTCACCACACTCCGTACATATAATAGGATCGATCCTAATTAGCAAGGCAAGCCCATAAACGTGATGGGGGGAAAAAATGTTTTATTTTAGAAAATGTAATTAAGCAAATGTGAATGCGGGTGTGCAGGAAAGCTCTGTCATACCTTAGAAAGAAAAATGTTTTATATTGTCCGAATGATCAATGTGCAGAAAAAACAAGACCATCGTCAAAAGCAATGTTTAAAGTTTTCATTGCACTAAATACAATAAAATACATATCGCGTTTTTATTGAATCTAATTTGAACTTAAACCTCTATGGTGTGATTGTAAATGGTATAGTTAAATGTGATAGTATGCAACGCAGAAAATGTATATAATAACGTCGTTATTTATATATAAACACAAGCAGGATATTAAGAAGGCAAACTTTCTGCAGCAGTCGTTTTGAATTAGGCAGCGCACAGCGCCTGGTTATTGTGGCCACGCGCGGGCTGTAGGTTTAAACGGCTATAAAAATGAATTACAGCCGCGAGCCTAAAATAGCCAGCGCTTTGGCCGGGAATCCCCAGTACCCTCCAAATGCGTTAGAGGCTTTTATTTGTATATAGGCCTCGGCAATTGATCTCTTTGTTGGCATTCTCATTCATGAAAGAATTTGATTTATGACTTAGAGGGGAATTTCGTCCAGAATTCTCAGGCAAACCCCTCACTTTACACCGAGCATAGCAAACATTGCCTCGCTATTCTCCAGGAACTGTTTGTCATAATGTAGCTCTATATTTTAAATCACAGATATTAAATGTTCGTGGAACACCTACATTCACGTCTAGCAATGCAGGAGCCTATAATTACGCATTTAAAAGAGCATGAATCACATCTTATTTGAAAGGAAACATGAATTATGTTTTGCACAATGTAAGTGGATGAAAGTGTATGCTCCCGATAACATTATAATTGCTATTTTAGGTGTAATTCACTATTTTAGATGGCCTGATTAATTTATATTACATTTTATGTTCCCACATGTCCAGAAATGTAAACAAATGTTTTGTTTCGTTTTAGGTTGGAAGCGAAGATTTGTTTTTTTCCCCATTTCTTGCGGAAGGAGCCGGAGTTTCACTTACCGTTGAAGTTTATAACTTTCATTATCAAGAGAATGACTACAGCTACAAACTTTACTTTGAATTGCAACTGTGTAAGCAGTCAGAAATACTGATAGATTGCTATTTTTATTTTACACACTGTCGTCACATATGTCCTTGCTTCCGTCTTTTGCGAACTGTGTATTGTACAATAAACATGTTCTAGTTAATTTAATTTATTTTATACATTGTAGTGTGTTGCGTTTTAGAAAATCCTAAAATACATTTCATCATTCATCAAAAAATAATTAAATGACGCATTTTTAAAGCTACTTGTAGCAAGTCAGGTTTATTCTAACAAAAATATTCATTGACATTGTACCCGAAAGCGATACAAAAATAAAAGGACAAAGATTCATTTCTATTTTTCCTGTTTTTACACACAATTATATTGCTTTCGGATAGTCGCCTATTCGAATTTTAGTTCAAATATTATCAAACTAATTATTTACACAAATTATATGGTGAAATCTTACCTCTGCATGATTAGTTATCTAATCAGTTAAGCCACGAAGATATCGTACTAATAATATAAAACTCTGAAGACAAGAACGGCGCAGTTCAATTTCAGTTTAGTAGTTCAGATGCTGCAAATCGATAGTTGTTAAAGTGTCCGAGAAGAAATAAAAGCTGTCCGTAGGTATGTCCACGGGACTATCCAGGGATTCTGACAAGCTGGGGGAAGCGGCATCTGAAAGATGTAGGCAGGAATCTGCGGAGAAGACGTGAAAGTCCTGTAAAGAAGAAACGTCCAGGGCCGAGGGACTACCATTGTCCAGGCCAGATGCGGACTCCGGGCCCATTGTTGACATGCAGCCTGGAACAGTGGGTGACGGGTTGGGAAAATTTTTAAGATTTTTGTCATTGCTGTTCAAAGGCGAAACAGTAAAACTTTGGGAATCTCCATTGTGGATGTTCTGGGGCTGTTGCGGAGTTAGAGAGTTTTGCTGAAAGGAGTAGGTCTCTCGCTCCAGAAGGGCCCCTGACACATTGTTTAGGGCTTGCTCGTAAAGAGATTTCTCCTCCTCGACCTGTGCTCCATCTTCCATCCGCTTCAGCTTTCCCTCGCTATTCTGGTTCTCCTTGCACTGGGTCTGTCGTTTATGTTTCATCCTCCGGTTCTGGAACCACACTTTCACTTGCCTCTCGGTCAAATCCAGCAAAGCGGCGATCTCCACCCTCCTCGGTCTGCAGAGGTACTTGTTGAAATGGAATTCCTTCTCCAGCTCCAGGAGTTGCGTGTTGGTGTACGCGGTTCTCAGTCTGCGCGATCCCCCGCCGCCACTCTCCGGGATCTCGGGCGACCCTGAATCAGCAATAACACGACAACCGCGTTACATTTCCTACGGTTTATCAATCACTTTCGCAGAGACCCTTTGCTAACACGCGCGTTTCGGCAAAATGGCAGTCACTCCCATTGCATTAAAGCATTAAAGGTCCTGCTCTGATTCCCGAGCTGCTGCGGCAATATTTAGGGAAACCGAGCGACGATCCACATACCGCATAAACTGAAGTCCCCAAAATAGTAGCCTGCTAAGGTAGTGGAACTCTGAACCAGCCTGGCAGCCCAGTGAAGACGCCAGCTGCACCATAGAGCTACAGCAATCTATCACTCCCCATTACTGTCAAATATCAAAACTCTGGCACCGGACAGCAAGGAAGGTCAGTGTGGAAATCAAGTAAATCATTTTACATTACACAACTTAGCGAAAGTTTTAACGATACAGAGAAGTGCATATCCCATATACATATGCGAATCGATTTTCTTTTGCCAGATTTGAAGCTTATTACGCTCCGCTCCATAAAAAGGGAATATTCTTTAACAAAATAAAACATCCCCCAGTATTTCCTCACAATTTGCAACACTCACCTTTAGGCGAGAAGCAGACTGGTCCTGTTGCTGCGGCCGTAGACGTCGGTGTCGGCAAGTGATTTTTCTTGGAAGCTTTCTTCTCCTTCATCCAGGGATACTCCGGAGGAAGAGATGCGGTCGGCAGCGGGCTACAGCCATTGGGGCTGAGCTTGGGCCGGCTGTGGCGAGGGTGGCTGCCGGGGTTTAGGCTGGGAATGGTCTGCTCAAAAGGAGGAGGAATCAGTGTCGAGTGTGAAAGCGTCGAGCTCTTGATTGATGAACTTTGAAATGAATCACCGACAGGGGGAAAAGATGTCAGACACTCAGCAAGCGACGGCTGACTATTGATAAAACCAGTCTCTCGCTCAAATTCGTAATTCATCTCCTCTCCCTCAGAGCTTTGGAAAGTTAGCTCTTATTTGAATTTTGTGGCCAGATTAAAAAATCATAAAAATCGCTGCTAGTGTTTTTTCTAATTCACTGATTACGGCCGTATGGGGACCGCGCTACTATTAAACTATTGAATTCATGGAGACAAGGTTGAAATTGGACCGAATTGCTTGTCACATGATTACTTCTGCCCAATGACAATTTGGGGTTTAATCAAAAGAAGCCACTGTCTGCGTGATTGATCCAAAAAAAGTCTGTAAGGAACGCCTCGTTCTGGGGGTAGTACTGTTTTTATTTACACGTTCTGGTCAGTTTGTCCACCGCCACGGCCCTACAGCATTGAAATATTTTAAAAACGCAAGCGTGACTGTGCATCCGCCACGCCAGCGTCCCCTCCTCGCATTGTTACTTAATGTCAGAAGAACGCCCTACGTACCACCAATCAGTTCAGCGTCTACTTGCGACGCCTGTAGTCGTTAACTGAGAGATTTATCTGAAAAGTACTATGAGAAAAATCATATATCCAACTGTTTTCACATTAGGTGAGACGCATATACCAGGTGTAAACGTAAAACAAAGACACTGTCAGACTCAGAAACGCATATACACTCATACAAATATACAGGGCATAATACATCCCGAATATTTGACTTGTGTGTGTTTGTAGATATATATACATGTGTGTGTGTATTGTATATAGCATATCCCAATTTCATGTACCAGTTATGTAATGTACGTAATGTAAGTAATGTACCAGGCATATACATGTATCGTGTTTTTTTATGTCGTATGATGATATGTATCGTACTGTAGATGCTGTTAAAATACGCTGTTCATTTGAAGAGTATGTGTAAATGTACACGCAACATGCTACCGTGCCGGCTATATTTAGGTCACTCAGCAATATGAAGAATACATTGGCAAATTCATTTGAAACAATAAGGTAAGGTAATATTACTATAGAGGAACCGTTCTTATGTCAGTGAGATCAAAACAACCATTGAATGAACATATGCAATTAATTTACATTCCGTTTTTCCACATTTCTTTTTGTTCGTTTATCAAAAAGCCGGAAAGATTCTTCACTTAACGAAAGATACACTGAATGCAAAAGGTTACAATCACTTAAATCTCTGAAGCCATTTGCTTTGAAGAGTGAAAATTCCTCTGTGTGTCTGATATGGGTGTGACCCACGAATATATTAAATATTCGGCGGAAAAATATCAAAAACTTATATTTCGATTGATTTAACTGTATATACGAGGAATAACATAAAAAAAAATCCTCAAGCGCCGTTATGCATGCCTTATTATGGGGATTTCCGTATTAATGGGATATATTATTATGATACTACGAGTGCTTAATTAACGCTTAAGTAGTTGAAATATGTACGGTACATTATTTTAAATCGTTTCTTCGTCGGTAGTAAGAGAGGGTTGTATTTAAAGGGGGAAAGACTAGTAGGCCTCTCACAGTTTATTGCTTATATTATAAACAAAGAGCCTAGGAAGCCTTCGTGCTATCAATCTTACTCGGCAATAGGTCTGACAGCTTCGTGCCCTGAGAACACATTTAAACCATCTAACGCTCTCTTAGATCAAATGCAACCAGGAAGAGAGGACGACCACTGAACACTTATTTTAGAATAAGTTTCGGCTGCCATGCTAGTTTTACACTAGGTTTCTTAAGCTGTAACTATTTTCTTGAAAGATAATAATACGAAATCGGTGAGTAACCAACCTTTAAACTTTCTTTTTTTTGCCTTTTACCCACTTCTACATTTAGCCTTTTATAACGTTCTAGTTTTTGCGTGAACAATTGTGTAGGAAAGACTCAGCTGGCGAGAAAAAGACGAATGGTTTTGCAATTACACACAGCTTTTTGTGAGAGAGGTGAGTGGGTGTTCGCATTCTGCTAAATCCGATTCAGTCCCACACTCCACTTAGGACTGAAATAGCACTGCATGATTTCCCCTTTTCCCAAAGAATATAAATCGGTAGGTATATTGGCTTTACGTATATATATATATATATAACGAATGCGATATTTTTTTTCATTCCCTGTCAAGTTAAAAGAACATGTGCGTGTTTTAGGCGTGGGGAGAAGGACAGAATCCTCACGGATCAATTGTTCCTTCCATATCCCTGTTAACCATATGTTAGGCGAGGCAATACGGTCATGCACCCTTGAAGTCAAAAATTAATACGAGAAAAAAAATCTAGTGAGTTTGCGAAAACAAAGCACGAATGAACATTTTAATTACTTATTAGTTGAGGACTTAAGCAACGATAGCAAGTATATAAAACTGCATATAGTCTCATCTGCGACGAGGTACATATTAATCATAACCATTCCAATTCTAAATAATACTGACTTAGGGCACACAATGGTACATGGGTTTGCTTTTTCGAAAGTAAATATTATACGCATTCTATTGTGTTTTAATATCTCTTCGAATTCCAAGCGGGCTAATTTGATATTTTCGCAGAATAGAATACACATGGGTGACTAAATAAATACAACATTAAATTCGCGCGTATAACATACAGAAAATAGAATGCTATTGTTTAAAAAAAAATATTAAGAATAACAGCGCTTTATAAAATAAAGGGAAAAATTAAGAAACAGGGTTGGACTGATGCGGTTGATGTTTTAAAATAAACAGCAATGAGTCGATATTTTTTGCTGATGATTGTCAATGGAATTTAGAAAAATTACATGGGAATATGGTGGTGATGGAATTTACTATTTTCCGCATTTACTATATGAAGCATTACCGATTAAGTTTATTGTTTAGTTGTTTTTAAATAATAAATGTACTTCAGGTAGTAATACAATGGGCTCCTTTCATATACACAGGAATTTATAAAAGTAAAAATATTTTAGATTTATCAAATATAATGTTTTTTTTTATCTTGTTTTTGATTGTGCACACGTCTTCTTAGTTTCTTCGATCAATGTATTTATTTTTTGTTATTATTTGAGCTCTAGAAGCATTGCGTAGGCGATGGCCGTGCCTGCTTGGGCGCGTGGGAGAACTAGGCCACCGTCTACTCCTACTTTCAGGCACCGAGCTTCGGGATCAGCAAGGCAGAACAAATCACCGAAAGTACGCCACTCTCGGGGATTATTGCTCGTATAATCGTGGACGCAAACGTATAGTTCACGTAAACGACTGCGTTTTGGCTTTGACGTTTTCATACATAAATTAAATGTTTATCTGGAACCATACAATATGATTTTGTCCCTTTGTGTAGTTGTGTATATGCAATGTGTTTTAATGTCTCGTGACGTGGCGATTACAATGTGATTGTTAATTATTATTATTATTATTATTATTATTATTATCATGTTGTTGTTGTTATTGTTGTATTTGCCTCTCCCCATCCCTCCTTCAAAATTGCTATAAGATTACGATACAAATGTATGTTTTAAATTTTTATTTCTTAGAATGGAGCAGCTTGGAATGTATGACAAACAGAACCTGTGATCTTGAAGTATCTTCAATAAACAAGTACAAGCTGGGGAATTCTAAAACTCTCATACCATGTCTCTCATATCTTATTGCATGATTCACGTCCCAAAAAAATATATATGAACCCAATAAAGAGAACATTATAATCTTGCCTTTGCCATGTATTCATTTTCCTTGCAAATGAGTTTGTAAGGAGGGCCAAAACCCGTCTCCGCGTACCTCCTTGTGGCTATAGCCCACATACTGGATGATGGAGATAAATAATACTTTAGAAATTTATGTTCCGTTAAAACAAATAAATAATTTTGAAAGTCCATCAGAATACAAACAGTGGCGGTCGGAAGCCCGAGCTGCAGACCTTCTTAACCAGAGCGTGATTCTAGGAACCTCCAGGAGTGCAACAAAATGCAAACAAAATTCTTCACCTGGGATAAATAACTAACGAACAAATTCACATTAACGAATATAATAAAATTTGTTCAGATACCCTGTTTGATTAAGAAAAAAAAAAAAAAAGACTAAATATGCATATCTGTGCATCCGGACTTTATCTCCTAGATATCTGGTAATGGAACAATAACACTATTACAAATGTATAGAGAAATCCAAGCAACGAGAATGGCTACTTGACTAAGCTACACGTCACACGTAAACAATAAAAAAAAAAAACAAAGGCGTCGAAGCTATTGAATGGAAAGAAAGCTATGGGTGCAGAGGTAAGAGACTGGACGGAGTTAGCGAATATCACGCCCGCAGCTGACGATGCCGTTACAGATGCGTCAGTTTGGGCGCTTCCTGAATTCTTCCCTGAGAGTAATGTGGAGTAAGGTCTGTGTATGTCGGGTGTGGGTCACACGGGCCATGATGGTGACTGTTGCCCATAGCGACTGCGCCATTGTAGTCCATGTTGGTCGAAGACGGATGTGGGAGATGAGTCAGCCCAAAAACGGAAGGCCCGGAGTTAGCCACCGACTCTATGTAGCCTCCACCAACATATACTGGGCTTCCTTGTAGATGAGTTCCATAGCTACCGTTGCCTTGCAGGGGATGTGTGTCATAATCGGGGCTGCTAGTCCCAGTCCCCACATACCTCTTCTGGGAAGGCGGGCAATTGCTTAGAGTGCTGTTCAGAGGCGGCGGATATGACGTCGGTATGCCATACGCATTCTGATTAGCCTTACTGTAAGAGGTGGGCGACTGGGATTCATAAGGTACGCTGTTGACAAGAGAATGCATGGAGTTAAGGTATCCTCCTGCAGAAGACGGGGCAACCGGGCTTCTCGGGGACTGCGCCCCGGGGGACGGCATCATCCCCACTCCCTTTTGATCTTTTTTATACTTCATCCGACGGTTCTGGAACCAGATTTTTATCTGTCTCTCCGTGAGGTTCAGCAAATTAGCCATCTCGACCCTTCTTGGTCGGCAAAGGTAGCGGTTAAAATGAAATTCCTTCTCTAGTTCCACGAGCTGTGCACTGGTGTAGGCTGTCCGGGCCCGTTTCGAAGCGGCAGATCCGGGCGGACTCTTGTCTCCTGGACAAAGCTCAGCTGCATGGGAGAGAGAAGTGTAGCTTTAGTAATCAATGATACAGACGAATATTATTAATGCCCCAAAGCATACATACAAGATTTCAGGGTAAAATTATTTAAAACTGTACATATTTTAATGACATAAAGAATCAATGTTTAGATGACTTGGCAAAGATCATTTCCATTGCCTTTGGTTTGATGTGCACTGTCATGTAAGCTGGTAAGCAGCAAACAAATCTTTAGATAAATATACCTGGTTTTGTCTTCAGCATGTACATAACGCGAGTGTAACAAAATGATACAGGCTGCTATCTGTATCACTCTAAAAGTATCACACAAAGTATGTAGAATCAACCTATTACAAACGCGAAGAAGAATCCATTCTATGAGATGGTCCATTATAACTTTGCCGGTATGTTTGCTGCAAAGTAGCGTATCCTGTGTTGCGACACATACGGTATCCGCTTGGCGGGGCTGTTTGTCCCAGATCTCTTTCCGTAGATGCTTGCGTGCACATTCGAGTGAACAATTCGTACGTAGCTGCATCGCTTTCACTGGAGTCACCCGATAGACTTAAAGGTTTACCCTCAGACGTGTGATAAAACTCGCTATTATATGTCACTATATAACTATTATTAACGGGAGTATATGCATTATGACATGCGTATCGATTACGGCAGCAAACCAGCACAACTGTTATTATTATTGGTGTTATTATCATCATTATTACTCTTGATGATGATAATAATAATAATAATAATTTACAAAATGCCAGAATATCTGGTGATTAACCAATGAGGCGATTTTAAGGCTTGTACTCCGAACATTCACGTTTTAGATTTGACTGCAGAACGCCTATGTTCCTCAAAAAATAAAAAATAAACAAATCAGAGCTGCTAAAAAAAGAAACAAATGGGCAACATTCCGCCGAAGCTGACGGCTATCTTTTGGTAACTTACATAACTTTGATCAAAAACAATCTAACCGAAATGTTTAAACACCACTAGTGTACTTTTCCCTTTCGGTTAGGTTATTTTAATAGATGTATTATTATTGTTCTTGATGATACTACTACTACTAATAATAATAATAATAATTCAATTCGTTGTCAGCCTATAGTGCCTAACTGTATTATGAATTCGTATGCCTTGCAGGATTCGCAGGCCTGCCAGACAGAAGCGCCATGACTTTTGTAGGCATATTTTAATGAGACAGTATTAGCAGTCGCGGCCCTTTCAGTCCCACCTTTACTTTATACGGAAACTTTTCTTATTATAAGAGCAATCAGGGTTCGGTGTGATGACTCCGCACCCAACGTAAGACCTACGGCTACAAAAAAGGGGCACCTAGTATTTAACAATTTTTTCTCTTTTTCAATAACTTTGAATTTTAGCATAAAAAGCCAAGCAAATGGAGCGCATGCAGTACAAAACGATTCTTTACACCTAGCAATGTTAACCTTACCTAGGGCGTGGCAATGATCACTGCAAACAAACAAATACACACGAATTGAATGTGAGGGTATAGGGGTAAAGGAAGGCCGAATCCAACTTTTCGTTCGTTTTTAACACAAGCTGCCTCCGCCGTTTTTAAGCCAGTAAAGTATGAAAATAAATAATCATTTGACCTTGCGAACAACATTTGGCCATGCTTATCTATTTATCAGATTTTGTTAATATAAAAACTGACGTAATCTGCTATTAAACATCAACGTATTCTAACTTCGAGTAAAGTACCTGAACTGGAACTATTGTTTTTTTGTTTGGCGTTCTGACGCGACTCCTTCATCCATGGGAAAATGTGCTTCCGGGGTGCAGCGGTGGGCGATCCGTGTGCGGAATTCTTGGTGTTGGGGAGACTGGAGCTGGTGCTGGTGTTTTCGGTCGGAGAAACTGGAGACGGCGGCGGCGGCGGCGCCGTGATGGGGGCCTGCTGTTGACTGTTGTCAGGGATGACAGGGGGCTGACCAGCCTGGGCTGCATTACTCCGCACGCAGCTCTCTGCGAGTTCACTGGACTTCTGCAGAGGGACATTGCCGCTGGGGGACAGCATTGAGCAGGCAGGTCGATGGTAGTCACTTTCCACATGAGAGGATGGGGGATATTGCTGCTGATTGGCATTATAACTGAAACCATTTGCTCCTTGATATGGGTAGCCACTGTATATTGCAGAGCTGTCGTAGTAGGTCGCCTTTTGCATTTCGCCGTTTCCCAATATTTATTTCAGAAACTGACAGGGTCTTGACACCCTTGTAGACTAACATTGGCACCCGGTGTCACGTGACGCCGTTCCGCCAATGGCCTCCTCGGGTGGACCTAGGGTTACAAGAAGCACGGTGAGACGGAGAAATGGTGTCGATCCATCTTACTTTTCAATACCCGGCTGACACGAAAGACTATAGAAAGAAATATGTAGGACATTTCTGAAGCAATCACAGTTTAGCCTAAAGGTACACTTACAGCACAGGGGCCAGCGTGGGCTCACAACGCATCGCGTGTTCATGCGGTTATTAAGTAACGCTTGAGAATTCTTAGCTATTCCAATAATAATACAACTTAACGACATGACATACGCATTTCATTATATAAATATAATAATAAATATGTCCGTGCAATCATTGTAAAGTAAGGATGATTGGCTTCTCTTATAATAGCAAGCGGTCTTTAAACTGGGTTATCTTTCATAACCCATTGCACTTCAGATTAAGCTTCTTGTTAATTATTATTATCACTACTACTACTACTACTACTACTACTACTACTACTACTAGTAGTAGTAGTATTGGCCTTGGTGTTTTTGTTGGGGCAACAAATGCACAGATTCCGCAGCACTAAAAAATCTTCTAATGAAATCTATACCTATAACCTGCGTCCCCAGCTCCGTATTCCGTCTACCAACGAAAAAGAAAGTAACAAATGCATTTCTCTACCTTCGAATGTGTAAAACAAAGATGAATTGGAGACCTTAAGGAACCTGAAAAACCGAGCGCTCATCTCCATGACCACGTCTTGAACTTTTCTCCCAACCCCACAATAATGGCTCCTGTCTGCGAGGCCGTCTTAGGTTGATGTATGGGGGTCAGTGGGCCGAGACAAGACACTGCAGACTTCCATGCCGCGGCCATGGAAGGACTCTGTGATAGCAAGCTTTCCTCGGAATGCAACTAGCTTACTAAACAAACCAAAGCATATAGCCACATGCAACGTACCCACAAGGAGTAAAAACCGTATACAATTTAATGTGAGCACTGCTGCAACAAATGGCTGCAATTTGATAACAACGCGTATTTTGTAAGCAAAAATTCGCAAAACCTTAAAAATTACCATTACCATATACGACGGCAGTGCACAATTACAGTTTATAAAAATATGCTATTATAAATATATCTAGGACGTGTAATATCTATATATTTTCCACAAGCGTTTAATACTTAAATAGCCTCTCTGCATATAAAGTTGCACTAATTTGACGAGGTTGTAATGAAATAAATTAATTTAATGGGGTAGTAATGAAACACCTAAGCAATTAATTGCCTACTTATGACCGAACATCGGTCCGAAGCGCCCGTTAGCTGTTCTCCCGCACAGTGCGTTGAATGCTAAACTATAAAAGCAAGGCGGGATAATGTGAGGGCCAGTGACTCCTTGAAATATTTAAAATAGATAAAATACAAGTTAGAAATGCTTTAGAATATCCAATTTAATTGAATAATTTAGTTATCTATCCTACGCCGTAAAATTACATAAAATCGAGGTAAAATTTCTATTAGCGGAAACCTTGGAATGGTTTGGGGGTATTTTGCATGCCCATACACGAGTATTCTCGCGGTCAAACCAGTATTGCTGGAATAAAGAGGATCAACGTTCATGGAAAAAAAAATTAAAAACAACAGTTAAGTCAAATACATCAAACAAAACTTACACCCAAACAAAGATCGTTGTACTTAACATACGTGTTAACTATATTGTAAAGTAACAAAATAACAATAGAATAAAGAAAAACAAACACTATTTAAAAGCTTATAAATGAAAGATCTATTTATAACATCTAACAAAATGTTGAAATCAATTGAACAGCAAGCTAAAAACAGCGGATTTCGAAATGTGTTAAAGGGAAATACTCAAAAATGAAGCTACTATAAATAGCCGTAATCAGTTTTCTAGCGTTCAAACTACAGGCAGAAAAATATTCTAAAGCGAAAAAAAGGCGTTTGTAAATCAGTAGTTTGAACATTCGCATATCAGGCCCTACACGAGAGGAAGAGCATGCTTGTGAACTCTTCTTGAACCTAGATTTAAGTCATACGGTCATAAATCACCAGGACATAAACTCCGCCATTTACAACCGATAGCCTATTTCTGGCCTGCTTACCTTATCCTCTGACGACAAATGCAGAGCACAACACAGTATTTTCTCATTCAGTGACAAAATCGATTGAACGGTAGTCCATGGGAAGTTTAACGAGAGGTACCAACAGACGGCGCGTGCACTTGCCGGAGTCATCAACAAAAAGAGGAAGACCTGAATGTCTGCACCGGTGAAAAAAAAACGAAATCCCCTTTCTTGGTGTGGATCGGTAAACCGAGATTAGGAAGAGGAGCGAATCTTGATGGAGGCGATAAGCACTATCAGCTCCGACGGCTGCAGTTATCTAATGCTGAAGAAATGCCCATGTTTCAAACCGATATTAAATGTAGCAAGGGCTGTACTGAAGTGTGTCTCATTGCAGAAGTACTATGCAGAAGCCAGTGAACTCCCCCGAAGCACGGCGTCACCATAGACAAGAAAAATTATGCAAATGAAGTGGTGCCTTAGATCCACACAAGGCCGAGTGTTTTCTACCAATGCCATCTAACAGTGGCTAATTTAAGTTGTTTTTCAATTGCACCACTCTTTCAAATGTATCTAGGCGACTTCACGCAAATTAAACGAATTTCATAGATCCTTTGATCGAGATTTTCTTGTAAGTCTTAAGACGTTCTAAGACCGCACCGTCGGCGAAATCCATTGTCTAACTGTTACATTTTATTGATGATGCAAAATATGTTAGCGTTAATTATTTTCAGATCTTTATTTAGTTTGTGTTAAAAATTTAAGTTAAAACGAATAGAATGCGCCTTTACTTTCTGGGTTTATTTTGTTTTATTCTAGCTCTTCTCTATAACAGTGGGGAAAGAGCGGACCAAATTTAGGAAACATTTCTGATTTAAGAATTGTTTCCAAACGGCTGGCACGAAAGACCCCTTGTTGAGTGCAAAGTGGCAAAAAATGGAAAAGTTGCACCTCCAAAAGGAAAATCGGAAGAAGGCGAGAAACGGAGCCTACGAGCTGCGACCCCTCTGCATACGAATGCCTTTGTGTCGCTTCGTAGCCAAACGTAAGATTTATGGCTTCATGCATCACAGCAGTAAACACGTCGAAAATAGAACTTAGGGGAGCTCAGGGCTTCCAGCGAAGAAGTAATCGCTACGCAACAAAAAAGAGTAACGGGTGGCGTAGGTGGGGAGAAGGCGACAAAAATCCACACGTGAGCATTTTAGCAAAAGGTGTAGTAGCATTTTAACTGTAGGCGTTGGGAATAATCACTTACTGCTTTGTGTTATTTAAGTGATGATTCAGGTTTTTCTTTACTGCCGCGCTAAGTGCCGGGTTAAATGTCACTGGGACGGATTAAGAGGGTGGGTGGTTTTACGGACTTCCACCCTGCGCCTCCAAGCTCGACTCAAAGACTAGAAGCATTTGGTGTGTATTTTAATAAATCCAGCTCGTTGTTATACCGCCAATTGTTGCAGCTCGGTTTATTGCTGATCAGTGTTTTTAAACTGCTGTCGTATCCGGAGGTGTGATTTACGCCCGTGCAGTATACGTGACAAATTAAACCACAAAGAACAGCGGCAACGCAACCTCCGTTCGCTTGTTCCCACAGTAGCAGGGTAGGTAGCGACATATTTCCATTATTTCAGCTTCATGATAAAATTAACAGCAACGGTTAGTCGTTAATTAAAAAATAATTTACACTTACCGGATGGCAGGAAGCTTCTTTGCAAGGTCGTAAATCCTAAAAGCTTTATTTAGGAAGAGATCTGTGGGAAATAATAATAAATTATATGTAACAATCAAATGGTGCCTTGCAAAAACGGGCAGGTAATAAGAATATTTTGGTTTATTAGTTGCCTCGTTTAACCTTGTGAAATAAAACGCAGCATAAATTCAGCCAGGGATACTCGATTTAATATCGATAATCCCCAATTATTACTGCTTTCAACGGCGCTCTGAAGAGGAATAAAGCTTTTGAAACAACATTTCCAATTACTGTTACTCACAGTCGTTAATGCTGCCAGAACCAAACACTATTTTTTTCGAAGCTAGTTTAGTGCCAAGTTCAGCCTAATTTTAACCGTATTTGTTACATCTTAAAATGCGTCCACTCAAACACGTTTGTGATTCAATTAGAATTAGTTACTATTTAAACTATGTAAGTATTTTCAATAGGAATAGAACGACTTGATAACATAATTGTAATTATTCTATAATAATAATAATAATAATAATAAATTTAATGAGTTTTAGCGATCATTTGTGGATCGAATAGTCATTAGTCGGCTTTGTGAATGGCTCTGGTAGCAGCCGCTGTCCCAAGTCCCAGAGACATAAATCACGGCGATGCCGTGACCTCCTCGCGGCCGAGCCGGTCTTGGATTGCACTCCGTATTACATTATATCCTCATTTTGCAAGCCGAACAGCACAATCCACCGCTATTTTCCCCCCAACTTTTTATGTCACTTCATTTATTCCACCTTGTGCACACCTGTATATTTATGAGCTGATCCATTGATCCAATATCTATATGAGGAATATGTATTGCTCATGTTTGTGTTTTACACAAACGGTTCGTTTAATGTACACGTTATTTATGTCGTCACAGTTAAACTATGGATTAGCCTAATTCATAAATTCAAAAACTCACAAAGCTGCAACTCTGTCTTGAGCAGAAACCGAAACTGTTTTATAATAAAGGCCTATAAATGGAATGTATGTATGTGTGTGTAGATATATATATATATATATATATATATATATATATATGTGTGTGTATGTATATATATATATATATCCAAGGGAAGTCGTTATAGTGGGATGCATGCAGCCATGCAATTTCATTTCTCGTGTATACAAATCCGTATATATGACTGAAGAAAAAGATTAAATGATTGGATTGCCGGCATTATTAGCTAACAGAGTGCAATGGCAACAGTCCTTAGGATTGTAATAAAAACAAAAAACTCCACGGAATCTGAGCGCGCCGGTACTGTTGTTCACGCCGTTTTTTTCTGCACGCCTTGAGCTTCATTACTAACCTTTGCCTTGGGCAGCAATAACTCACGACAGTAATGAACAATCAACGGAAATACCTTAAAATAAAATCCATCCTCGCAAAGCAGGGGTCTGTCTCTCTCCGCCTAGAAAAACATATCCATCCGTGAGAGCGATGATATAACATCCAAAAAAAAGGAGCCCCTTTTCAAGAAAAGTGCGTGAAGCCCCGACTCCAAACGGAAAATGGGAACGCGTAATCAGCATCGCATAGGCAGCCCGGCTCTCCAGTGCTTACTGGCACAATAATGCGCCGTGTTATGCGTTTACTCACGTGGTGCTACGTCAACTTATACCCTTTTATTTGAATCTGTGACTCATTAAAACCTAAATTAATTGAGTCAGGAATACGCATAGAAGGAATACATTCGAGCGACGGAGGTCCAGTCCATTTCAAATGGAATCAAGTAATTTAATCTTATCAATAAGCCTGCTCATTCACGGTGCATCGATGGGCATGTTTCGATAGGCAGGTTTATTCAGTGCCTTAAGTGAAATTAATTCTGGACCGAATATGTGGTTTTATGACGGGGGAAAGTATTGTTATGAATTGCGGGAAATGATTTTCGCGGCGGTGTTACAATTTGGGCGATGTGAAGCGGTTTTTTTTTTCTCCACGAGGAAGCCCCTAATGGGTGCCGTGAGGATCATTCGCCATGCACTCCAGTCGCCGTTTTTATAGGTGCATTGTGCAGCGTGCGCTCCCCCCCCTCCCACACCGTACATTCTGGCAGTCAAATAAAATCAAAGTCTCACAATTACCTGACGAAACGCAAAGTGGGCTTCACAGTGGCTATCGGGGTTAATGTTAGTGAGGCGCGGCGTGAAAAGGTACCCGAAACCGGCTTATAACGAACGCGCCCTCATGCACAGATAGAGTGGACCTAGCGAATCAGCCTCTCACAGCCTATTGCCTGCGACTGTCTGAGTGATGCTGGGAACGGCTTTGTAACTAGAATTCAGATTCAGACAAGAGATTATCCGGCGACTCAAATGGTAATTATAAGAACTCATGAGGTCAATAAAAATTACAGTGACGTTTCGTTTCCCATAAAGCACAGTCAGTGTTATTAAATTATTATTGACAGCAAAAAGTCTCGATGTTTACGCGACATAAATTTGATACATTTGTGATCGTAAAGCAGACTAGGTACTAACTTGGACTGGAAGTGGGCACTAAATCAAACGTTCTCGGCTCAGTTTGCCGCTTGTTTCCGCCAACATGGGGTGGCCTCGCAGCTCAGCGCTCGACTGGGAAAGCTTACTAGGATGATAAATCATTTAACCGGACACCAGCCACATTACACTCATACTCTCATGCTCAACAGCCTTTGTCTTCACAGACTCTAAGCAAGACTAAGTGTAAAGTTCTATAAGTCTCACAGGACGACCCATAATTTATTTATTTTTTTTAAAAATATGCACGTCTCGACATTTAGCACACGAAAGAATCGAGTATATGTTTAATTTGTATTTATGACTGCTCTTAGACGGTTTCCACGTGCTGCATTTGGATAAAATGTCCGTGATGGTAAAAAATGGCGTTTCGACTGACCTGCGTCGGACCACCTGTTTATAAGAGAAAGAAAATGCAATCTTCATTTTTAAGTTCCCGTTTTCTGACCAGAAATACAATATTAGCACATCACACGGGCACGTGGATTGCTGTGCCTGGATATTATTCTAAAGCGTCACTTTTTTGTGGACGAAGAAAAGAACCGTGTTCTCACACGATTTTACTTCTGCACCTTAGGTTTGACCCCTGGGACATTAGCTGCATGGTCGTTGTAGGATGGAAAGAACAAAAATGTCGGATTATTAAACTTCGGTATTTTTTCCAGTTTATTATGTTAACAGTTTGATTAGTTGCAAATGATAAATCTCACGTGAAGGAAGAAAGGACAGCGTGGACGCCTTTCCTTTGGACACGCGCCAGACGTTTGTACATATCTTCCCACAGTGTTGACATTCAAAGCTATAAATGCAAAGCTAAGGTTACCGATGCACTCATCTGAAGATAACTGTACGTTTACATCAACCAACGGGACGGTGAATGGGATCTTCGACGGCTACAATTAACTCATTGTAGAACATTTTTATTGCCTCTAAATGTTAATTAGGGCTACTGTGTATCTGAAGTGAGCCCACAACTTTTTTTCCCCACGTTTAAGCTACATAACTGTTCTACATTTGCTGTATGTAACTTTGTATCATTAGTCTATTGTAATGATAATCTTTCGGTGATATTAAACTAGTTATCTCCGAAATTTAATTTCTAATCGGAGTATTGATTTAAGTTGAATCAATGTTAATACGTTGCAAAGATTGAGGTAAGAAAATTAGTGAGCGCGCATTTTCGCGTTACTAACACTATTGTTATGATCATGAAACACAAAACACACTATTTATTGACTGCCGCAATAAATGTTGTACCATTGGTATTTTTTCATCCATTTCTATGGTGTTAATTTATAGCCAGCTTGTGTGTAGAAGCCCTGTAAATGTTTAACAAGTCCATAACTGAAGCCTTTCTTCTCCAGGTCGCCCTGCTTACTATGCAGTTGCCATTGGGCATCTGGTGGGTTTGTTCACAAAACCAGCTCACTTAAGCGCAGAACTGCGCTAAACCACAAATAACTGTTTATAATGTTCGAGACAAGGACACTTTCTGTCGAATTGCTTTTAATGATATTTTTCAAGACTTAATTAGAATACATTATGTCTACATATATACTGGCATATATTGGAATAATAAATCTAAAAACAATGTAATTTTAAATAATTTATATCATTAAACATTTCAAAATCATTCAATAGTCTGATTTAGTGTTGGACCGTAATATTCAGTTTCGCAAAGTCTACATTTAAAAGCCATATTGATATTGCCACTCCATATATTACAAAATATTCAATTCAATTACAAAAATTATGAGTTCCAGTATTGCTAACGTCACGTTAATAACAATAATAATAATGTTATCACAGCAATGAACATTTATGATTACAATTTTTCCGGACTTAAGCCTATATGATTCCAACTTTTATTAAAATGCAGTGTCTCAGAACACCTTTACTATCCATTTAAATTTGAAGTCCATCTGTGCTCTGTACTGGAACTTACAGAATCCTAATACAGTATTGGACGCTTGTCAAGTTTTTGTGCCACGCGCGTGCTTTTCTACACCCACCCATCCCTCCTGTATTTCGTTTTCTGACAGTTTTTTTTTTCTTTTTTAGATTAACACGGCTGGTGTTGAAACCTCATTTGAACCATTAGCTATTGCAGAAGCGTGCATTCAAATAATAATGCAACCGTTTCCTTGAATCATTCAGGTGTTTTGTAACCTCGGCTCGCTTTGCTTTGAACCGTTAAAACACGTGCCTGGAGCTAGATCAAAAAGCTTCAGTCTCCCTGCGACTTTCATTTCCAGGACGCACGGGACTAAATTCACGAGGAACAAAAGTATAAAACAGCATCGATACGTCAAAGTTGAAAACCTAAAATTTGCAGATCATTATCAAAGTTCAATGGCAGGGGTTGGTTAGCTAACAGAAACCATATAATTTAATGAGAATAATCTGATAGGTATACAGTGCACTCACGCAGTAATGCCGACTTTCTCCCCCATTCCAGATCATCAGAGTAGGAAACACGAATCTCCCATCGCAGAAGACCACATGAAGTGAAAATACAGGCGACTTCGAATCTATTTCAGAACACGGGTATTAATTATTTAATGAGTCACGTGAGGGAGTAGATTAAAATTTTAGCACAAGAAGATAAGGGTGACCTTTGTCTGTATCTTTGATAAATTTAATAATATTCTGCAAAATAACTGAACATTCACATCCGAGACATAGAGATTTCTCAGAATAATTCAGATCGAGCGATGGATAGAAGCTCCGCCTTCCTGGAATATCGATACATTGGAAGAGGTGAGTCTTGCTTATTGTTAAAGCCTGAAGTGAAACCTGAAGTCTTAAAACTTTACGCATCGTCATAAAACTTTTACACAATCTTCTCACAGATGGACGTTATATCTCGGTTGAATTACAAGTAATGTATTGCAGTGGCAAATGGGTTTACTGGCCTCTATCAAAACCTAGTAGTTCCATTTGAAATGAATAATTTCTCCCTTTTCGTCATTTGCTTACTATTAAAATCTATGGACGGTTAAAGCGTTCTCTCTCATATAGCCCCTATTGACTAGAATAGAGTGCTGTTTTTCTTGTTCATGTGATTTTCTTTCCGCACGGATTTTGTTTCTCACTGATTTTAATGTACTTATTTACAAACAAACGCGCCCACGTTCGACTGTTTGCATAATTAAAAATAAAGCCATTCGCACATTTTCCCTGTCGTTTATGCCCTGAGCGGGGTAGGTCTGGACATTGTGTAAAAAGGTCAGGGGTCATGCAGCCTTTCAACTCGGTAATTGGACAAAAACTCTGGCCTTTCGATGAACCCGAGATTTGTACGGATGAGGCAGGTATGGTCCATATCTCCCACTCAGTGAGATAGACTGGTGGGTGATATAGCAACTCCTAACGCAATCAAGTAATAACCATTTACCAATACCTGTTTATTCAGCCTTAGAGTTTAATTAAATGAGTGATGTGTGTATAAGAAATAACATTTAAGAGCTAAGCTGTAATGAACACGATTACGCTCAAAAAATTACTGAGTTCGCCGTGAGATGGCGAAATGAATCGGGGTGCATTTCGCTGCCGAGGTCCAAGGAATTTCAGAAGCCCAGTTGATAATAATAATTAAACATTCAAATATATAATAAGTGAGTACGGAAACAAACAATGCATAATCATTTTATTACTATTTACTGTTTAGACAATATCCATTAATCAGTCTTCCTTTGCAAGAGTCAAGGTAAATAGTATTTAAAGCGGATTAAAATTAAAAGGTCGCAATTAAAACAGTCTAGAAACAAGCGATTACACAGTATTATTGTCAAACCGTGAATAATATTACTTTATGGCAAACTATATTTAAAATGTTGCTTGACTAGTCTTACATGCACAGTGAGGCTATTTATGTGTATCGTATTCTGGGCGCTGACGGCCACCTCGCTACATAACATTTTTTTATTTCATTCAGATTGCACTGGATGTTTATGTATCAGTAACTGTCTTGCAAACAATAATTAATGAATAAATAAATACATACGTACATATACGCACATAATAAATAATACCGAAACACAGAACCAGACAGCTGTCAGGAAGAATGCTGCATGTCACCGTTCTTAAAGAAAAGTAAATTCTTTCCCTTCTACCTTTACGTGATCGCAGCATGTAAGCATACATGTCATAACTTATTACATTTAGTTGTTTTATTTTTACACCAGAGCGTTAATAGTTAAATTCAATCGTAAAGACGACAAACACGTAACAGTTGCCATTAAAGTCAACTGGACACGAAAAAAAGACATCAGGCCAGAAAGTCTGGACATATAAACACATTTTATTTAACTTCTATTGTGCCTTGCATAGACTATAACACTTATTTTATTATCCAAACAAACTGATATAACGTCACAGTAATGAACACAGTTCAAATCACTGCTTCACAAAACATACACTCACGAATAGGCCTAAACACACAAGACGAGTTTCAATAGCACTAAAGAGCTATTATCTTTACCAAACACACATAATGTGCCTCTGGGAGGGTTTCTTTCTATTTACATAGGTCCGTCACCTGGACGTGACAGAAAATTTAATCTTAAAACAGTTAAGCTATCTATTTTCAAGAGTATATCTCAATCTACACAAAATGACGGTCAAGACACCAGATCGTGACTTCTGCGCCCTTTCAGTCCTTTCGGAATTTCAGATATATTTTGCGAAATATGTTCAAACTCGCGCTTTAAGCTATTAATAATTCAAACACAGACGGTGGGAATAGGCTAGTGGCCATCACTTCAGAATTAATGTCACATTCTTCCATGTATGTCCAAATCCTGCGTATAGCCTCCTCAATCTGTTTGGTCAAAGGTTCTCTCATTCTGTTGCTATAGGCTTGCTGTACAGGGCGCTGGGACAAGCTGTTGCTGTTGACGAGAGGGTGTTTTGATTTGTTGGTGTCCAGCCGATGAGCTGGCAGAACGGACCTTAGTATTCGGCAGTTTATGGTCTTTCTTCCACTTCATCCTTCGATTCTGAAACCATATCTTTACCTGCCGCTCCGACAGGCACATCGTGTGCGCTATTTCCACACGTCGGCGTCTAGTTAGGTAACGATTGAAATGGAATTCCTTTTCAAGCTCTAGAGCTTGCTGTCGGGTATAGGCGGTCCGGGATCTCTTGGGCACTTCCCCGGTAAAACTGGAATTCACTAAACACAAGTAAAAGCAGACAGGTGTTACTGCTAGGGTACTTTTAGTGCCATCAAATACGTTTCATACGTGTGCGCTGAGCTAAACGCACGGATCATGCAGAAGACTACAGTGTCAGATTGTCTGAACCATGCATGTGCAAGATATTTAAATAATTAACAAAACTAGTGGTTTATAGTACCTTGGCGACTGTCCAGCCAAGAATGATAGTTTGGGAAACAAAGAGTCACAAGCACATGGCCCAGACAGTGGAACAGAGCAATAAAATTTATGAGGGTCGTTAATTGTTGACCTAACAGTTTGGTGCTCGTAAATAACGCGAATGTTGGGCTTATTGCTACAATGATCGTTAGCACGTTCGGATAGACGACTGACGACGGATTCAGTATAAACCGTGACATTAACTTACCGGTGTTAACGTGCACCTTTTTCATCCAAGGGTATACCACGGGTTCTTTCGCCTTTTGTATGTGCGTAAATGTGTCGTTGGAGAGACTACAATCCTTAGTAATGGCCACGGCACCTTCACTGCTCGGAATCCGCATGGGATCCGAATTCTGACGACCGGACTGTGTCTGAACATGACCTCCTTCGGCAAAACCGTCCAGTCCAGTCGAAGTGGCGTTGAAGTCGTAGTTCGGTTCCGTGTAGTTTGACCGCTGGTAGGTTGCCTCATCGTGATTAGAGAAGCCTGGATCTTTCGGCCGTTCGTAGTACTCAGAAGAGGCAGGAATGTATCCATTTTGCTGATATTCCTCGCACGGAGGAAAAGATGGTTCCATGTAGTTTGAGTTTATCAAATATGAACTCATGGTCATTAATTTGTGAAGTGCAATATTGCTAATTTTTATCGCGCTTTCGTTTTTCTGATCTCAACAAAAAAAAACCCTCCTACTCCTGTCAAATGTACAAAGTTGGAAGATCACGTGAGACAATCCACCAATCACCGAATCTCAAGTGGGCATCGTGTAAAGAGACACCAATAGAAATTAGCTATGAACACAACGAAAAGACTAGACAGTCCACCTTTGCATGTTACTAATTATACCAAAATTTAAGGCAAAATCAATGATGTTCTTAGTATGTTTCGTCCTATATTACGTTTTTTTTTACGTGCTCTTTGCTTGCACGTCACTGCTGTTTTGGTTGTCCATTGTAACAAAACGACAAATATTGTCACGTAATATCAGAAATAAACAACAAACCATTACTTTCTCATTTTGGTCAAATCCAACAATTAATTAATACAAATGCTTCTTTTGAACTGATAGGACATGTACCAGCTACACACCAAATCGGTAGGTACGTTTATCAGTGGTATCAAACGTGAGTTTAAAGACGAAGCAAAAATCCTTGCAATACGAACCTCGAATCGTGTCGTGACATAAATAAATCAACGGGAACTCCATGACAATTGTTTTAGAGGCACTCATGGTAAAACTACATTATGTACCTCTAAAATGATTTCCCATCAATTAATTATATATATATTGTCAGTTTATGTAGTAAAATTAGTTTTCCTACGTAAAATCGCCAGGTGACCCTTTAATACATTCTGGGTTTGCCTGTTGACAACAATTTTATGGATAGATTCTTCAATGAACCAATTTCTGAAATCTAAATGTATAACACTGGGTACGGCAACATAATAGCAATGACAAAGGTTTACTTTAGAACTGGAAAACTAAAACTACAAACAAGGTTGCTATTTCCACTACACCACAGGAAAGAGAAAACATGGAGAAATCAACATTTTGTAAGGTTTGGGGGAAATAAGTTTAAGGTCGTTTACTTTAATTAAATGGTGTAACGCTTTAGAACACTTTCAACATATTTCAATCTTGAAACATATATGAGAATGAATACACCTTTGTCCATGCTACAGTTCAAGAAAGTGACGCGTTAAACTACATAATATTATTGTCCAAGTAATTCAACTTGGATATAACAAACCTACCCATATACAGAAAATTATGTGCAGTATGATTGGGTTTCGTTGATGTTCGTTCCTCCTGAGCGTGAACCCTGCGAGATAACCTTTTTGGATATGGTGGTTCGAAGCCCACAAGCTACAGTCGAGGTTTAAATTTTCTTTCTGGTCATTTGAAGATACTGGAGACTGAAGGCTACAGTCTATCACATTCCCATGCGTAGAACTCTTAGCAATATCGTCACTGTATATTACGTATGTTATTTTCTTAACTGCACCAACCCAAAGGTAACAACAGTGTTTCGGACGGTATCATTAAGAATATTGTCTGAGTTATAAAAATCTCGATTTCTTCCGAGTCCTCTTACGTGACACAGGGTGTCCGCTCCATCCTTTTCATGAACTGCTTCCATTTGACTCTTTTTCCATTCGACTGTCACACAAGCCTCTGCGGAAGGTTGGCAGCACGGCTCACGTAAAGCGAAGACTGAGATCACCGACAAGCCTCAGAAAAATCAAAAATTTGGTTCTGTATCCCCAGCAGATCGTCTCTAACTCAATACTGACCGAAAAGTGACACCGTCCGCATTTTGTCTTATTAATCTTGGACATTTGACAGTCTTTGTTAAACAACAAGGCGTGTCCTTCAGGAGGCGACATTTTCATATTTGTTAGACGCAGTGACCTGAAATTCACCCCAGACTTGGACTTCGCTTTCCAGGGTCTATGAGGGGAAATAACGAAGCGATGGGCAGGGGTTAGCACCCAGTTGCTCTCAAAAAGACAAAAAAATGACTAAATGCCTTTACAACTGATGAAGTTGTGATTTCAAAGACATTTATATCCTTTCGGATGAATATGCCAGGTCTTCAGAATGAAAAAAGAAAATATTCAAAAAGCGTAATTAACGCCTACAGCATAAAGTCAGCGTCGCCATTGGTGCATTGGGGCATGACGATTTACAAAATACCACGGTACGCATTCACAAATTTATTTTACGGTTCAGATTTATTGCTGAATGCTGACATTTACGAAGGACTATAAATATCAAATAGCTATTACTCAGCAATTATATGAAGCACTTGAAATTCTAAATATTATATTTGCAAAAAAAAAACAGTACACGTACTCATACACACGTACCCATCTCACGTACTCATACACACATACCCATCTTATTTTGACTGGCTTTGCCCTGTTTGTAGTAAAGTTCTTACAACGGAAGTGTGGGCGAGGTTCTCTAAAAAAATTGACCGTATATCTTTATGTTTATTAGAAGCAACCCTAGTGAAGAACTCTATGTAGTTTACGAAAAACGAAGACTGTAGTCGCACTAAATGTACCCAAGCATATGTTTAATTATACTTTAAGAGTATTACAACTTAAGACATGCTCTTCATTGAAGAATCTTATAAAACATGCTTGGAATTGTAAGTTTACAATGTAAATTGAATATAAATTCTACATAATTGACATAATCATGTCACCCCGATAGGGATAAAGCGGGTTGGAAAATGGATGGACATATGTACATATAAAGGCCCACGTCATTAGTTACCGTAATAGTTTAATATTGCGTCCTGATATTCATACATTCCTTGACGTACGTATACCTTTAGCGAAATGGCAGGTATGAATGCATGCAAAAAATAAAAATAAAAACAAGAACGCTACTTAATGTGTTTATTTTATTTAAAACCAAAACAATTATTTACTCTACATGGTTTAGGAAAGGCAAAACTGAGTAATACTTGAGCTGAATAGTATTGAATAATATCGGCTTTAATGAGAAATGATTGTAATGTTATTTCAATTGATCAGTCACAGTTCAGTCATCAATATATCAGCAAAGTTATTAATTCAGAGTATATTTAAATAAATTGCTATCTTTACATCGATCGAGGTCAATTCCGAGACAATATCCTCAACAACGTCGACGAATGTATATGTATACAAATCCAAATATCTATTCCAGAAAATACCCACATACTTATTAAAGTTGGGTTTATAACCAAATTAAGTTCTTTAAAACTTCTTTAAATGTTTTTCCTAATCATAATCATAATCTAAAATAAAAATGTAAATGTATTCGTTTCGGACAAATCCGGGAAAACTAGAGCAAGTTCTTTTCGTATTACACATCTTCAAATATTTCATTTAAAAATACATATATTTGAAATAAGGTAAGATCTACCTTAATTTCGAGCGTGCACAATTAACTTCAAGTCAAATCGTGAAATCTCATGTAATTTAGCTTTGGCAATTGATTATATAATTCTGTCATTTGTGTTTCGCTCAGGAAAAAATTGGGTTTCATAGCTTACGACATCATTCAAAGGATGCACAAGCGCTCCTAAGCTCACACAACAAACAGCACATTATTATGGAATAACAGCACAATCGGCATAATCTCAGACACATAAATGCAGTTTCCCTGTACTGGCACATTTAATATTTTATAATCACGTGTTTATAGGTTTTTCTGGAACAGAAAATACTCGATTCTCGATTTCTATTCCAGAAGAATGTGGGTTTTTAACTAGCGAATTTTATGGAATCCTTTCTATCTGATCCCAGAAAACAATAAACAGCTTTCCCAAATTAATTAATAAAGTTCGTTCCCCCATGACTTCAAATCAAAATATGTTTGACTTGATGCTACGCTTAAACGCAATAAAATTGCTAATTTGAAGTTCACATTTGCATTGTGAAATTATACGCAGACCGCAAAACTAACGTGTTTTCGAAAATTTCGAAAAAGATACCTGTTTAATCACCCTAACATGCACGTTTGTCCTTTAGCGTTTTCTATGTGTTTATCCTGACATATTATTGCGCACAATCCAGTTGTAAATGTTTTTAATTCCAAAGCAAATGTAATTAATAACTTAATAAAATGCAAAGATTACCAGCTGGTACAGGCCAGTAAGGGATCCTCGCACCCCGCGGTTCATAACCCCGGGTTACTGCGTCGCCCGGGTTCACCTGGAGTCCAGCGTGATACATGTGTAATTCAAAGCTATTTTATCTTTTGTGCTGGGAGTCAAGATCGCTATTATAACGCTGGCATCAAGCCTTGGCTGAACAGATGACCAGGACTTGTCCAGAGCGTAAACTTTTGACCCTCATTTTTCCTCACGCCCATCCGCCCCAGCATCGCAGCGTGGCGAGCAGCCCAACTGCGTCTGCAGTGGCTGAAAATGCTTAGTAGTATCAGCAGAATTATAACGCCCGTCATTAAGTAGTTTACGCCTGGTCTGAATTCAAAGATCCGCGAATTTAGGGGCAGTTTTATCAGCTTCGGGCTATACAGTACATTTACAACAATAAGCTATTTGTGGAACACAAAAAGTGTTTTAAAGGGACCACCAAACTAAGCAAATCAAATTTTGTGTGGCCTCACGTGTTTTTAATATCAAAGCACTCAACTAATTTCCGGTTCGGTTTTGTTGCAGCGCGCGCTGCTGACGGTGAACTTGGCCTAAAGCGGGCTCTGCTGGTGGCTCTAAGGCTGTGCAGATTTATCTTACTGCTATTTGTGACCTCGCTGTGAACTGCGAGATGTGACGTGTTAATTTTTCTTCCCGTATACTAAATGCCAGTTTTCAGTGAGGCTAAACAGCGTCAATGGATTCTAGTCTGATTCAATCGTTTAAAACGCAAGCATCCGTGATCTTGTTTTAATAGGCAACATAAAAGCAAGTTCGTATCGAGGAGTTCTTCTAACAGGTTTGAGCGGAATTCTGAAATGTGATGATCTGAATAAACTACCCATAAAGGAACCATCGTTTGCTGTATGGACAGCGAACCTAGAGACATATAAGAACGAGGGTGAAACGATACAAGCGAACAAATGTCCCGGTGACAAAGTAGATAAATCATACACCGCTTTTAAGTGCAGGAAAAATTCTTTCCCATTTTGTAAAGTGAGAAAAAAAAATATTGGGATCAAAATATATACATTAATTACTCCTTTTATTAGGTGCAAAATCTTTTGCAAACATCAGATGCATTCAGAACATTCAGAGGCTTTGGTATGCTCTTATCTATGAAATCACATATATACGTCATGTTTCTGCAAGGCTACAAATTCCATACACAATAAACTATAGTATGTGTCTATTTAATTATTATTATCTTGCATGGCAATGTGAGCTGTAGCAATGGCAAACGATTAATTGTTTTGTCCAAAACGGGTTAACAAAAATGATGTCTTGCTATGACGAAATCTGTGACTGAAGGTTTCACGCGCACATCGTGGTATCAGATACGCGTCTAATGATGGATCTCTGCAGCTAATGAAGGTTTTTAAAGAAATGTACCAACGTATTTCTTCGTGGAGTAAATATCGAATGGCAAACTAGCGCATATTACGTTCTATCCGATACACTTGTCTTAAATTTTCTGGGGAAATGAAGAAACATTGCGTTTTTCCCAGTAAGAAAGAAAGAAAAAAAGAAAGAGAAATAGATAGATAGATAGATAGATAGATAGATAGATAGATGCACTTAAACTTTTTAATATACAGAAAGCGGGAAGATCCAATTTTGACCATATATAAACAGCTGGCAGATTACAAAATATGGACACTGTCTCAGCAATGTTATAATGTTCTGTGTTGTCAGATATTCAGATGCAAAAACGTTAACCTAAATGATAATTACAATAAAATGCCTCCATACATTCCATACTTAATACCCAGCACAAAACAGCACTTACATGCAATTAGCCCGCAATGTGTAACGAAAAAGAAGCTATTTTCTCTTGACTTTTAGTTTGAGTGACACTTTCAGGTGTCCTCTGAACTTTACAACCGAAGAACCATCTAATGCTACAGATCAAAGGGCTTTCACCCATCAAAGGCGGGCGCTCTCGCGTTAGTTAAGCTGTTATCTTTATGGCATCATAAAACCTTCGTAATTGCATTGAGTTGTGAAGGGACACATGATTTTAAGGCTGCCATGTGCGACTCATGGAGTATACTCTCTCCCAGGCCACTGTTTCAGTCTTACCGATCAACACTCACACTAGCAGGCATCCCAAAACCCAGGATTTACGAGTCTGTATCTCGCCGTTCTGAAATGTTTGTAGAGATTCAACGGTCAACCCAAACTTACCCCACAGGTAATTATTATGAAATCTTGAAATTGTAAAACCGTCTTGTCTCCCCGCCCCCCAACCCCATCTGCGTTTCAACTGCAAATTGAGAAAGCAAGATGTGCTGGCAAGGAAGCAATTAAATATCCATGAAAGCACCCACCCATCTCCCTGCATTGATAACATGCTCAACATCTGCAAGCGCTAATATCGCGAAGATTACTGTCGTCAAATCAGCAAATTAAGTAATCGTGGGTGCACGTCAAGCGCCCTTGCACAAGTTTAGTATGAGTCGTGTGGGTGGCCTGGTTGGGCCCACGGGAACAGTGACACAAACAGTAAGTGTAGTACTGAAGTAAAACTTACCTTTAGCAGAATCGACAGTCTTCAAGAACTTGAGCTGTGCTTCCTCCATTGTACACAACTCTGAAAGGAAGAGCAGCTATAATGGTCAGCGAACACTTACAGCCTGCGAGAGAGTCAAATGAAGCCCTGCGTCAGTACTATTATATGTTATGTGCAATATACTGTTGGATGTCAACTCCCCAAAACCATAAAACTTACTTTAATGGCACCACGTGACCGTTTATAGCCAGTAAGCCTATCTTTCTGTGCTGTGGATGATTTTCCGATTTATAGACAAAACCCCCATTCATTTGGCACCCAAATGTCGTGCAGCCGGAACTGGGATAATAAAGTTTATAGCTCTAAACTTAAATAGATTTTCAGAGAGTAGGAAGCAGGAGAAGGGACGCAGACGCCCTTGTGTGGGTTGTTGTACGGACTATTTACGCTTCAAGCACACGGGTGAGTACCGTAAATTCAAACGATTTTTCGCCTGTTGAATTTTACAGGGCTTAATACAAACATATCTTAAAAGTTGCTAAAACTAAAAGAGAAGGATATTAGGCTATTTAAAATGTAGACACCATAACACAGACCTGTCGTTAAAACGTCTGAGTGCATAGACATGTATATATTATGACTTCAAATGTATATTATATGGCAAGCAACTTTCTAAAGTTTCTAAACATTTTAATTTCTAACGACAACTTAACATTCGAATGAAAAACACAGTGTAGCGCATGAAGATGTTGCAATATAAAGTTTATTATCAGCCTTGGTTTATTTCCAGTCATTCTTAAAACATTTACAAAATGATCACAACTGGGCCTTAGAGTCAGACGACAAGTCCACTAAGGACCTTCTGTCAAACACATCCTACTCGCTGCGCCCGGAACACATCTTTGTGAAGAAAGGGATACAAAGGCACAGCTATGACAGACTGGGTCGGAACCGTAGTTCAGTCACGTATTCACAACACATAACATTTACAGTACAAGGTAGGTAGTATTTATGATTACAGAGAAAACAACCGTCTCTTTAACAGCGTAGAGCAATACATTAAACAAATACAAACACACAAGCATAACACAACGTCATTGTTCATTAATTTTTCACTTGTTCAGTTAGAGTGCAACACATAACTTCTGCCTGCGACTAAACCGGCTTTACGATTTTACGATTCACTTTTCTTTTTTTTTTTTTTATTAAAACAGCAAATAAGTTAAACATATACCCCCCTTTGTTTACACAATTACCAAACAAAGTTTTACAGGAAGCAGTTCTACTCACTCAAGCACAATCACGGTCAAATAAAAAGGAAATGGCTTAAAATGAGTTACACGGGGTACTTTCGGCCCCAGAACAGCTCACGGGAAGTCTCTCACACGCTGTAGGGCAAATGTTCCCTTCTTCTATCAGTACTTTTTGGAGTGCTCAAAAAATTACGGACGGTACCCGCCTCCCGCTGCCGCCATGCTCATGCTCTTCAGCTTATTGTCTTTTTTCCATTTCATCCTCCGGTTCTGAAACCAGATTTTAATTTGTCTCTCAGAGAGACAAAGGGCGTGTGCGATTTCGATCCGCCGTCTGCGGGTCAGGTACCTATTGAAGTGGAACTCCTTCTCCAGTTCTAAAGTCTGGTAGCGCGTGTAGGCTGTTCTCGCTCGTTTCCCCTCAGGTCCGGCCAAGTTGTCTGTCATACAATATTCCATCATTACTACTCAAATAAAACAATAAAATATGTTCAGAGCCACTATCAAATAAGTATTGTTGTTGTAGTGTTATTATTATCAATTATATAAAAATGTATATCGACAACTTTAAATGTTAGAAACAATAAATTATAAACCTTCTTTACAAATCAAGTCAAGAAAACGAAACACTACCAATACAATTTCAAAACACGGTTCATAGTGGAACTATAAAACGTTTAAATGTTCATGCTCATTTTTTTTTTAGAAAAAAAATCAATGCGACTCTCACATATATTTTGTAATCGAAGGATATACGATTAAAAGAACCGTATTCGAGGAAAACGACGATTCTCTTTCGGAATGCAAGTACTGTACTCATACCACATCAAATAATATATTTGCGAAAATCGTATGGACGCATTCTAAATAAAAAACCAAATCATTAGGGGGAAAAAAATCTAATTTAAGCTGTCGATCGCTGCAGCTGAAATAATAACCGCCATATCCGGCCAGTGGCGTTAGCGCTCTACCAGTTTGGCAAATTCGTTTAGCTCTTAGTCGCTAAGTGCTTTATATAGGCACTGAAATACAAAAACACGTTCAAGCTAAGAAACAGCAAGGAACATACACCAAAAGAAATGAGAATTACCGTGACTTATATGTAGTTTTCGCATCCATGGATATATCTGGGGTTGGGCAGTCTCCGTGACGTTTTGTGAAGTTGCCTGCGCGCTTCCCGCCGGCTTGTCCTCTTCAGAGGCGGGCGCCTTGGAGACACCGTCTCGGCTCAACAGCGTACAGCTGTTGTTTGAACTAGAGGAAGTGGCGGGGTTCGCTATGGAGTTTTTAGCAGCGCGGTGACTTTCGCTGACAGGAGAACTTGCGACAGAAGAGCACGGTATCGGGTCAGGTGGAGGCGAGTGAGACGCCGTCGCTGGCTGATTGTACCTGGTCTCAGCAGATGCGGCTGTCGCACTAGGTGTGTAGCCTGGAGCTCGAACACTGGCACCAAAGTGGCTGGTGGTCGAACGCCCGACACTGAGGTCCATCCCATTGTAGCCATAGCCGTACCTGCTGGAATGCATGCTCGTTGAATCCCTGTATTGCTCGTTGGCTGAGCTGTGATCTCCATAATTATGTAACTGGTACTCCGCGCCATTAGGATAGCGACCGCAGAATGAATTCACAAAATAAGAGCTCATTTGTTGACAATAATTATATTGTTATTATTATTTTGAGAAAATAATATGTGTGTGCTTGATTTGTGGCTCTTGATGGTTTTGTGCGTCTATAGCACCCCTGCACAATTTATGATGAATTATGGAAATGACTGGGACATGTACTTGATTCCCTCCTACGTAGGCATCCAAATATGGGGTACGACTTGGAATCACGTGCTTTTGTTGTCCAGTCGTAAATCCTCCTTGATGACCTCCAGAGGTAAACTCGTTCACAAATAGGAAAGCTGGGTGGATGCTTGCGGGGGCGCGCGCTTTCGCACGAGCGCCCAGACCGCGACTTTCGGCTATGCTTATCGCCGTGCGCCACCCCCTGGAAGTACGGAGAAACTGTACCCGTTGTTTTACGCGCGTGAAGACCGGGGTCAAATAAAGGTTAGAGCATCTCCTTTCATTTCTACCACTATACACACCCAGGCAGCACAAAACACGAAATAAACAAAACTTAGTCAAATTTACTAGGTGCAATGAATAAAAAACCATTAAATGCCTCGTCAATAAACTTATTATATTTTGTATAGTTTAAAAACAAAACTGATCAATTTAAATACGTAACCTTTGTGCGTCGTTAAATATAAAAACAAAACGTAAAATATATGAATAACTATAAATTAGACTAACAGCATAATGCAGACATAAGTATAGTCCTCGTCTATAACTCATGTGTCTCGTATATTATGATTTATACATTATAATTTTGAATAAGCGTAAATAAGCGCCCATGACTAAAAATATGTATATATATTTTTCCAATGCAGAATTTTCTTTGTAAGCATTTTAGTCATAGAAAAACCAGAGCGTCGTTCATAGCACTAGTTTAACTCTGGTATCTTAAAAAAAACCCTTAAAAATTAGGCATGCGATTTGATTGAAGTACACGTATTTCGGGTCGATATATTATTTACGATGAAACAGTTACGTCTCAGTGCCGAATTGCAAGTAAACGAGTGTCGGTGCTTATGGCAGAATTTTTCAATAGCATTACAGTATCAGAAATGCTTGAAACTAACCTGACCTTATACTGCTGGGTTTAATATGAACGACGCAGAAGTAAGAATATATAGAAACATAACGCAAAGGCAATCGCCGCTGTATCGCCGTCTTAGGAAAGTCTGTATCAGTTACGTTTGCATTTAATCGTTCGGTTGACTCATTGCTTATAAAGGAAGCTTCTGTTAGGTTTTGTTGAATGTGTGAATCGGTTCCTTTTTCATGTTTCTAAAACAATATATCTCAGATAAATATAATTTTATAAAAATATAATCGGACTTCTTTAAAGATACTTTTACATTTGATCATAAACATTGAACATTTAGGTCCGTTATAATCGCATGAATTACAGCAGCAACTATTACTGTTTTATTGCTGTTTTGCATACTTTTATTAGGGGTATTTGTATTTTTGGTGCTGTAAGGAGTAGACATATTATTATTATTATTGTTAATAGATTCAAATTAAAATGTAATTATATCTAATTATTTGAAAATATTGCATTACATTGAGATAAGAGGGGAGAGCGCGTAGTCCTTTCATTAATTTAGTTTTTGTTTTACTGCTGATTTAGCGACGTCGAAATGCACACCCTCGTATATAGTTGCCAGCGACGTACTGTTTAGTTCATTTTCTCCAAAGTTCATACATCAGATCGCTTGTTAAAACGTCCGTGTGTATTATTTGTATTCCTGAAATGTTGTAAGTTATATTCGGGGGTGACAAGGGAAGGCTTTACATTATAAATAAATGTGTTTAAGGCCATTAGATTGTGATGAAGAGAAAGCAAAAACAAACACGAATTTATTCTTAAAGAATTATTAATCGTTTTCTTAATCGCTACCTTATTTGTAATAATAGATGGTATTGTACTAATATACCATCATAAATTAAATAAACAAATGCGAACGAAGGAAAAGTGATCAGCTGGTTTGGCACTAGCCAATAGAGAAGCAGGCAAACGAGACAAAACCCTGCGAACTCAGTAGCCCAAAATTATGTAAAACTATACTGGGTTGCAAATGTTTATTTTCCCTCCGCAAACATAAATCAGGGGAGGCTTTAATCGTTCCGAAAAAATAGTTAAATTGCAATTCAAAAATCTGTACCAAATGAATAGACTGTAGAAGAAAACGCATTTTTACATGACAACATACATTCCAGTCTACGTAGACTGCTTTGGGGTCAACTCAAATCTACCATACGGAAATGAGAAACAGTTAAACAGTCATTTTTCACAATTTAATAATAGATGTGTGTATCCCATGGTACGCCTGTATATTTATATATGTCCATACCGACGTATTAAACTGTATCGTTCAGTATATCGTTTTGTTATTGTATCAAGTAAAACATATTTTTCAATTTTTGTCTATTTTTTGTCTATTTATCATCCCTCTCGTTTTTTCTACTACTAATACAGACAGACACGGCCCCATTCCAACACTGATGTAAGTGATATTGCATAAATGCACTCGCAGTTTATAATTATGCAGATAGATAGATAGATAGATAGATAGATAGATTACTATACAGCATGTTTTATTGTTATTTTGTACATACTGCTTTACCCTATGTTAGAATGAACATAATTTCCTCATTTTGAACTGAATAATTTTATTGATGATTTTTTTTTTTTAGAACCTTATAGGTTTCCTAGTAAAGTTGTGGGCTAATATTCTGCAGAATTACTCGTTTTCATTTGTGAGAGATTGAATCTATAGAGTTTTGTGTACAATATATTGATATTATATGGTAATATGTTGAGCTGTATTGATGCATGAACATCATTATGTTAAATAAAATTATAATAAAACCAGTAAAGCCTGTTTTTATAGAACAATTCACATAACCCTCTTTACCACAAGAGGGCAATATTGAACAACGAGCCCCAGACAATCACCACAAACCAACCGCCGCCTTGTAATACAGCAGATATGGCCTCCCAAATGAATAACATCCCATAATATCAGTAATCAAATGCGACCAAAAATGAAAGTAAACAGGTACCCAGTAAGTATATTATTATTCATAAACACCTACCAACATGCATTACATTTAGCACAACACACAGCAAGCTATACTGTAAGATTGCATAAAATGAGTTATACATTGTAGCTTAAAATACTTTTTTTTCTATATTCAAATTTCCAAGAGTGCCGTTTCATACTGCAACCACCGTTCAATTTACCACACCAACCACGCTTAGAAATCCCCTAGGCACGTCAGCTTCGTACGTAATTACATTTTCAAAATATCGCACACAAGTTAGTTACTCAGCTGAAATTGTAATGAAATCTGTTAGGATCTTTAACGAACTAAAGCGTATTAAAGCAAATTATATTAACGACAACAAGCTGAGATATTTTTAAATATAAGGAAGTAATAGTCGTAACCAAGCCTTACCGGTATGACGGTGTCTGAATTCGACGAGGTGTTAAGCTGATAAAAACGGAGCCTGGGGTGGAAGACTGACAGGTGTCGATCTGATGCATAAAACGAGTATTTGGTCGATATGGCACCAGTTGTACTTCCGAATGGATCCGATAGTTTTAGTCCAACGCGATTTGGAATCCAAACATTGTGCCATACCTTCCAGGGCAGGAATCCAAAACTCTCATCACACGAATTTTCGGTGTGCCGCTCTTTTAAAAAACAAACAGTCCACATTATCCCCTGTCGTGAAACAAAGAACAAACAATGGGGTGGTAGCACAGGTCCGAAGCAGAGGGAAGCTGCAAAAGAATGCAGCTCTATTCTCGAAAGGGAAATTATATATATAAAAAAGTTCATGTTCACGGCTACAATCCACATGACCAGCGGCGGCCAATGGAGAGGCGTAGCGCCTCGTAAAGTTGTATTGCAAAGTTGTAAATTTTCATAAACAACAACGGATTTATGGCTCTCCGAGCGAGGGGGCAGGTCACTGCTAGGCGCCATCTTACAGCGTAGGAAAACCATGATAAAGTTAAATATTCCTATGACGCCTGTCTTTCATATTAACTATTTTGATTGGACGCATTAAATTGATTGCACATTAAAATGGATTGCCGGAAATAATAACTATTAAAACATTTTTAACGTATGCTTCGTGTTGTGGTTTTATGCTGCCAGGATTCCCACTGGTATGGACGAAAATCTTTTATTTATATCAGTTATTAATATACTTTATAATCTTAGCATAATTTTACTCAGTAGCCAGTAGTCAATATACTACGATGCTCCTATGTATAGTAAACGGAAG
>JAODKL010000047.1:2318309-2351826 GCA_026780765.1 Petrocephalus schoutedeni
TCGTGTTGTGGTTTTATGCTGCCAGGATTCCCACTGGTATGGACGAAAATCTTTTATTTATATCAGTTATTAATATATTTATTTATATTTATAATCTTAGCATAATTTTACTCAGTAGCCAGTAGTCAATATACTACGATGCTCCTATGTATAGTAAACGGAAGGGCGTTATGTTCATGTAAGAAGGAAGTTAACTGATTTAAATTATGTAAGTTTGAAAATTATTTATTATAATACATAACGTGGCATTACCAAACAATTGTAGAAGCACTTTGGACTGCATCGGTATACAGACAACATTGCTGTTCTGATGATATTATTTTAATCTATGATTTTATTTTTCCTGATACAAAATATTATAACAACAATGTTGCAACGAATGAAACAATAGTTATTTATGCAAGGGAAGACAACTTGCATTTTTCTGATGCCATTCAAAATGTATTTACGACTATGAGATTTGTGGGTGAGAATGTTACTGTCCTAATTACATAAAAAAACACCTAGACCGTTAACAAGATAACATCCAGCATTAATAACGAATATTACTGGGAAACAAACAAGTTCCACGTCTTGCTCATAACAACAGCAGATACGCAAAGCAAATTTACAAAGTGCACAAGATTACTATATATAGGTAGTTTTCCTAAATTACGTGGTCCTAAATTAAATGTGTGAGGTAGGTATATACACCAACATCCTAGATGACTGTACGACAAAGGCATGCTGACATGTATAGGTGTGTGACGGACTTTAAATCCAAACACTGGTCATTTGACAACGCGCGCTGTAGCGCATAATGAATAAAACATGTAAGTCGGCGCAAGCAACTCCGAAATCAACGAGCGATACTATTCCACCAAGTTACACTACATTAAAGCAGTGTAAGGCGTGTTTCCTCAGTAACACCATTTCCTAATTCCTTTCTTCCTCAAGTAAAACCGTGACCCTCAGGGTTTAGCAAAAAACTGTGCCTTAAATAATCGAAATTTGAAGTGTATTCATCAAGCCAAAGTAATCTCACCCTTTTATTTTAATACAACTCTATGTTTTTTTTCTTGTTCATGCATAGAAGTACTGTCTGGCTAGATTTCCGTGCCTTGAATAATATTAATTATTAAAACATTAGAGTGAACGTTAAATAGGTAGCATGTATTTGTATGGGTTCGAGTCCCCCTTACTTTTACTTAAGGGACCACAATAGGTAGCTTTTTTTTCAAAGTGCTTTAAGTCTTGGCTCAAAATGAATAACATTTATCTTATATTTCAAATAGGAAGTACAGTTGTAAGATTGCCAGTTAATGAAATAGACGTGAGGATAAATTACTTTTGAAATATGCTTTACATAAATAAGAAGGTCTTGTTTGCCATATAATTATACTTGTGGCTTGCTGTCCTCTAATCCCGCGATGTTGTCCTTGTCTTCTCCAGGGGCCTGGACGCTAATTGAAGGTACCGGTTCACTCTCCACCTCTTCGATGGCTTTGGCGACGGATCCGGCCACCTGACCATCGTCCTTGTGGTCCTTCTTCCACTTCATCCTCCGATTCTGGAACCAGATTTTGATCTGTCGTTCCGTGAGACACAAAGCGTGGGCGATCTCTATGCGCCGTCTGCGTGTCAGATACCGGTTGAAATGGAATTCTTTTTCCAGCTCAAGCGTCTGATATCGAGAGTACGTCTGCCGGCCTCGCTTTCGGTCTGAATCTGTGAAACAAAACAGGGTAGGACTGAGATTCGAATCAACACCGCGGCAGCAGTAAGAAGGAGACGAACAGCACCGCTTCGGCGATGTTACTGCTCGTGAACATGCGCGTCGATAATTACCGAGATGTTTTCTATGAACGTTTTATAATTTATTTCTGACAATAAACGTACATGGTGCATGCTGTTCTGTCCCTGCTTTTTCCCCACAAAACAAACCGTAATGGACTTAGAATGGGTTTAATGGCTTCGCTGAAATGTTGGACAACAAAATAAATATATATTTTTAAAGTTTCTCCGGATAATTACGTACAAGTGGGTCTTTAACAACAAGACCAGAGAATATAAATAGTATGTATGTGTAATTCGTTATCATTTTGTTTTATTACTTTTGTTTCTGTTGCGGTATATAGGCTATGGACTAAAAATACTGAAAAAAAACATTATTATACCTATAAAATATTATTATTATTATTATTAGTAGTAGTAGTGGTAGTAGTAGTAGTATAGTAGTGTTAGAGCTAGTGTTGTTGTTATCTATGAAAATCAATTATTGTGTGTCCGAGGAGGCGGGGAAAACCATGTAACCAAAACCGGTAAGAGCATGCTGGACGTTAAAGACATGAATAATAATTAATTTACGACTAAAGAACTCATTACTTGTGCAATAAAAGTTTTATTATTCATTTCCAAAGAATGCCGCGGGCTCGACAAAGTGGACCGCGCAACAGCATAACCATAAAGCCTGCAGTAAAAGTGGTCTATAGCGCAGTCGCAAGTCATCGCCGCCTTTCTGTGTCGCATTAGAAACCTACCTGAAGCTCGCATCCAAGGATACATCCGGAAGTGTTTATCTGTTGCCATGCTAAGGGTTTCGGGACCCGACTTGTCGCAGCTACTTCTGGTTGGGTCATTGCTGAGGAGGTTCTGGTCGTACGAGTTTCCACGCAGACCGTAGGCCTCCGGGCCCTGGCTATAGCCGGAGGTAAACATCGAGTGACCCTGGTAGATTGCATTATTGACATTATAAAGTCCGGACAGTGAAGAGGAAAAAGCTGCAGTTCCCGGACCATACGTCGGTCTTTCTCCACTCGGTCCCAGGGAGTACGGAACCCGGTCTCCGTTTTGAAAAAGAGAATTCCCCGCTGTGTACTTATTAAAAAGTCCATCCCCATAATACGAAGAACTCATATTTTTTCAGTGATTTGTTGGCCAAGAGTCCTCAGTGTCGTTTTTACGAGGTAGTCTGATAAATGACAGCATTACACCCCAGATTTACACCAAATCCCATTTTCCCCAGAACAAGGCGAATTTACTCACGTGATCACGTCCTGTGACTCCAGCAGCCAATCGGCAACGGCATCTCCATTACTGTGGAGGAGACTGGATCGCTTGTAAAAAAAAATACGTTAATATCGCCCACAAACACATACACACGCCCCTTTACAAGTCAAAATCATATCATGATATAATTACATTGAACGGTTCGTGTTTAACATCACACGATTTGAACTAATAGGTTCCAGCACTTTTAAGTCAACCAAATTCCAAAGAAAAATTCCAAAGATTCCATATATATATAAATATATATATATATTTATATATATATATGAACTAGGAATTCAAAGTATGTCGTTCATTGGTGTTTTATGCGCGCAAAATATGTCGATACGTTGCCGAAAAGACAGACATTATTTTCATCTCAATTATTTTTTCAAGCCAGATATTACATAAAGCGAAAGTTACAAGTGAACAGTGCTTTTGAAAATCCCAGCGTCACAAAATTGTGCACACAGATAACGTGATACGATTAATTCTGTCATCACGTCGAAGCAAATTATTTCATTTATTATTTTATCTTCAATTATTTTCTTATTTATCTTATATTGGGCTATGTTTATAGGTTCATAACTCATTATCGGGTGCTAAATCTGAGAAGCTATAGAGGAATACTGGGAAAATTTTCACTTGATGCAAAAACATCTAGATTTTTAGTTTTATCTCTGCTACATTAATAGTATTGTATTTCTTTAGGCTTAGGTTAGCGAACATGATGATACCATTTGTTTTCGTCTAGAGTGAGCATTTTACTTTAATTATAAGATTCTTGTTTCCTGGTCTAAACTAATTTCTTGATTCTCCCTGTTTTTGCGACAAAAACTTTGATTCGGTGTAGGAGTATGTTGTTTTCAAACGTGTAAGAATGAACATCCTACCAAAGATGAAGCAATGAAGATTGAAATACGAGTGTCAATAAAATCTGTTGGACACATTTTTTTTTATATTTATATACCTACATGCGCACAGAAATACATAATAAACGTTATAGAGCTGAATAATATTATTACTTAGTTAATAGCCTAAGTAGTATATGCATATGTAAAAATACAAAATAAATTTCGTATTTCAGATAAACAGTTAAATAATTCGGATTCACTTAAGTGTTATTTGTGTGCTGGCATTGCCATAATATTATTGTGAAAATAATTGCGAAGTAACACTAACATATATTTTCAGAACACATTTAAATTTATATTACAGTTTTTCTAAACGAGCATTGAAAATTAAATTGTAATCACGGGTGGCAAAGTGTACATGACGCCTGCTAAGCGCACCTTTTATTCGATAGCATGTTCGATTGCCGGTAAGATATGACTGACATATGTATCAGTGTTTATGCGAATCTGTTGTTTTGATCGTCACACATTTCTACTATTACCAACACAGCTGCATAGGCTAGTAGACTGAGATCCAGGTATGTTGCCATCGAGATCTAAAGAGATATTATGCGAAACAAAAGCATCCTTTTCAATGTATGCGTCGTACTGGGCTATAGACGGAGAATGTGCCCCCGAAGAAACAACGCAAATACAAGACTAAGAGACAACGTTCGAGAGCAAGACAATTATAAACGGTAAGAAACACAACAGGAATTTACTACAACAGAAAAAAATACTACGTTGCTCTTTGTTAAATCCCCCTTAAAATAGAATATTCATATCAGTGATTGAACGCAGGCATTGTTTTACCGAGGGCATTGTGCGAAGTGAAGAGGAACATTTCATGTACAGTAAGAAAATTATGATAATAGATTTAATTACATCCATATAATGCCAAGTGGATCCGCTGCACACATCATGAATACTGTGGTGGAACTCTGCTGCCATCTATTGGATTATTCATAAAACAGCAGCGAGTGGAAACGCCTGGGCGCCGCGCGCTCGTATTTAACGTAGACATGCTGTAGTAGCAAAAGAAAGAAAAATCAGCAAAAATTGCATTCGACCGTAAGCGTCGGCGTCATATTACATTCACCGATACTACCGAATCGTGCCATTTCTGTCGCTGTACAATCAGCTTCAATCTTGAAAACCCTTTGTTGAGCACTTTTTAAATCCCAATTTTCGAAATTTCCCAGAGCAGGTAAGACAAAGAGATTGCGAGACACCCATGAGACCGCAGCAGTCAAAGACGCCAATAAAGAGAATTATTTCCGCTGGCCTTTTGTCCAAAGAGCAAGCCGATAGGACAACAAATGGGTGCTTCGGTCTGGAAACTTCCTAATTGTGTCTGGACGGTCATAAACTCATTAAAAGTGGAATTCCAGACTGTATAGAAGAGCCGCTTGTGTTTTATTACACTGTCTCTGGAAAAAAAACCTTTGAAGTTTTGTCCATCTGCAGCGCGACACATCACAACAACTTTCTACTAGTACACGTTACAACACCATTTTAATGTGCGTTTGTGCTTGCTCGTGCTCCTGTGTTAGGGGACTATTTTATTTAAATGTTATTTTCAAATATGTAAACATACACACAATTAATTTCAAACAATTACTATTCTAAAATGTACTACTCGTTGGGCGCTCGTTAGCCGTTTTACTTAGTATGTTCGTCATTGGATTATATTTCAAATGGTAAATTTATCTCGCTCAACAGAAATTCATACGCTGCAATATTTTAAGTTTCAGCTGTCGTGCTTTCAACATCTTTTTTGCTCTGTGTCCTCTCGCCTTCCAACGCTTTGCACCCCATAAACGGTTATAGCGGTAATTGTCTTTTATGACTGTATACAACCAGCAACATCCTTTGCCAAGACCTGCAGTAAGGCTGCGTCGGCATGTTTGTCCAGAATCCAAACACGTTTGATAGAACTTTCAAAGCGCTAACATACTTTCTTCTTAGCGCAGATTTGTTTTGCACTAAACGGCCGTATCACCTGAACACAAAGAATGCACGACTACGTTTTATGCCAAAAGCAAGACATTAGGTGTCACACCCATCTATTTCACACCGATGACAAATAGAACTATTCTAAACAATATATTTATAATGTGTGCTGCACTTACAATTATGTATTCGCGATATTACATAATGGATTATATGAACGTGTGGCAATTCAGCAATCAGTGCTATCCCAGACTTTATGTCGGATAATTGACAAGCTAATCACACCACTCAAGTAAAGCAAGAAAAAAACTACAATTAAAATAGTCAGTGAACAGAATGTAGCATGAGATTGCATGTTTTTGCATAAATATTTATTACGAGACAAAAGTGTCAACATACAGCATTATTTATTTTTTTACTTGTTACCCGACATACAAATTACATCTAGGCGAAGAAATGCTTGCTATCACATGACATGAGGTATTTATTAGTGTCTGCTGGGGTTAAATATTCTCTTTTAAGTTCTAATATATTATAAGTACCTGGTGTGTTTGTAATAATTAAAAAATAAGATCCCAACTATAGGTAGTTGCGAGGCATATAGGTAGTCAAAACATGAACATAGTTTTAGACTTTGTTTTCCATTTAGCAAGCTGCGCATTATAGGTCATGCACCAAATTCAGTGCTAGCATCACATTGCGTCGCCAGCATTACACTATGTTATAATGCATTTGTGTAGAAACCGTACACTTCAGTTACCAAAATAATAACATCAACAACGAGGCCATGACCAAACTGAAAGGCAGATAGGCAACTGAACAAATCTGATACATAATCCGACGTACACTCACAAATAAACACTGTGCGTAAAAAGTAAAGCCACCGATGTGACAGCGCGCTGGGCCGGACGATCTACACCACTGTAACAAAACGAACACAGTGCTTTCTACACACCATTAGTTTGTGCAATACAAGGTAGTTTATAAGAACAAATGGAGATTAAATCTATCAGTCGGTTCAAACGTGCGGACATTATTTGCGTCGTCTGACCTGATAATATATAGTAATAGACTATATGCAAACATAGAATTAGGTAAATATCTCCAACACATATTTTTTTAACAGCAAATTATTTCAGTCGTCTTTCGGTCCGTCCTTATTGAATTTTTTCATCTTCATTCTCCTGTTCTGGAACCAGATTTTAACTTGTCTTTCAGTCAGATTGAGGAGTCTTGCCACTTCATATCTCCGGTCTCTGGTGAGGTACATGTTAAAAAGAAACTCTTTCTCCAGCTCGAGAATTTGGTGCTTAGAGTATGGACAGCGTTTTTTTCTCGTAGAGCTCGCGTGAAGCCAGTTGGACACCGGATTATCTGCAAAAAGGGGTCAAACATGTAAAAAAAAAAAGTGGTGACCCACAAGAGCCCACCGGTACAATTTTCGCCATTGGAACACCTCTTAAGAATTTTGACGTTTCACAAATTAACATTAACGGTCGGGTAACTCAGACGCGAATTTTCATGTTCGAATATAATAGATAGGCCTATTAGATTGTTTTTTCCGTTTCAATTGACAATTGAATTGTTTCCTTACCTCTTTTACTTTTTTATAATTCTAAAATAACTTAATTTAGAAATAAAAGCAAGAACACTCTCGATTGAGAACACGCAATCCCGGAAATCCAAAAATCGTCAAGTAAAATCGTATTACTCCGTTATCGGTATACAATATTTTAACATATTATAACGAACTGAAAATGTACTTACTTGGGTTCACGTCTGGTTTATCCACGGACACATTCTCTTCGTTGGGCTCGGAATATGAAGTCTGGCTAAAGAAGCGGTCCTTCTGCCTAGAAGATGACCCCTTTGCAAAATCGGACAAAAGCAACGTGTGCGAACCCAGCATCGTACTGTCATCTCGGACCCCCACATTCTCAGGTTTGATAGCACCGTGTTGGTTGGACGGTAATCCAGCGAAAGGCAAGGATCCAGAAATGGGTTCTAGCACCCAAGATTGCATGTACCTTCCATCCGACTCCCCCGTGCCCTGAGAATGTGTGTGCGGGTGACACATACTGGGCATTCCGTTCGGAAACTGGGCGGGCACAGGGCTCCAGGATGAACAGAAAACCGACGGTTTCGCCTGGAAAGTGCAAGAACCGAACTCTGCATGTTCGGAGACCGGAGTTTGTCGCGCGTGCTGGAGCCCCGAGCCGGGGTATCTCGCTGCAAAAAGGTCCTCGCTTTCAGAGAGAATGAGAGAGTCTACGTAGTAACTATTTAGTGTCCCTGATGTCGACATTGCAAACGCACATTCATAAACACACACACGCACACATAAACACGCCCACAAGTACACTGTACTATCTTGAGAAAAATAACAATCTGTAGCAATCAAGTAGCAACTTGGCCTCACAAAGAACTACAGTCAGCTAATAAGTTGAACGTTCCTTGCCATTCGATTGGGTGACAAGCGCACGTGATCCCGAGGCAGAACAATAAAGAATAAATCAGTCCGCTCACTATTAAATGGTGACTGTTTTCCGATTTAACGTTTTATAACAAGGCCGTGTGTTTTTATGCAAAGATATATTATTTAATACGTACAGTAAAGCTGGTGGTAACTATGGCCAAGATAATATAAAAGTGGACTACAGAAGACTGTAGGAGAAACTGCTTCATGTTTGCATTAATCACTCGATCACAGTATTTTCTGTCTGTATATATGATGGATGTACATGGATTGCAAGTGCTAATACTAGGTAATATCTAATCAATATTAGAAAAACCACAGCTCAAAACACCGACTAATTACCACTGAATTGGTCATAGTAATGTAAAATCTGTCTATTTCTGCTAAAATGCTTTAGTAAAACGAGTGAACCGGCATTATTTGGATTAGCTGAAGATGAGAGTGAAAATACGCACATTAAAGTTTTCGCATTTGTGATTAATTTTCAAAATCAACCCCAGTAACTACCGACTCGCCTGAACGAACAAGTGTGTTTGCCACAACAATCTCACGCTTAAAATGTTTCATTTCGTAATGGTCCGAGCCCAAGTCAAGAAGTAGTCGGCAAAATAAGACCCATATCCGCTTTCTCAAATCACCAAACATTTCCATTTAACAAATAGGAAAAAAGAAATGAATTAAATAAAGCAACAAATAACTGGAATAATCATGGAAATCTGATATAATTTGCGAGCAATCTAGACGACTAGTGTATCGGGCAATTCGCAATGTTGCAAAAGTAGATCTACTTGTAATTACTTAAATTATATTGCAACTAATGTTTCCTTTAATAATCCCATTAACATTAAGATCGATAAAAGAGTGATTACGCTTACATTAGCTGTTAGATTCAACATAACAAAATAATGTGAATAATGAGCAATTAGAAATGAAAGCTTTGAAATTTAAAATATATATTGTTAATAATAGTGATAGTGTAATGTGCTAAAACGATATTTTTATAATATGAACAATATCTCTCTATTACTCGCAAACGTCATTCTGGATGTATACTGAGCTCACTGCAGATCAGTTATCCCTAATCAAAAATTCTTATGGAAAATTAATAATAACAAAGCAAGGTAGCGCTATAAAAATCTACTGTTTCTTGTGATGTGAATTTTTAAAAATACAATATACAATACAATATACAATACAATATGATCTGGGATACCAATAATTAACTAGTGACAAATATAAGTTCCCATTTATTTATGACTCTAAATTTTAAAAAGCTGTTTCTAAATATGTATGTGATTTTATTCCTGAAATTGTAGTGTGTTGATATTATGTAACTTTTAAACTATGCACAATAATAATGATAATAGTTTAAATAATAAAGTTTTACTGTGTGCTTCAGTGAGGAACCATATGACTGATACATATCTGGAAACAACCTGCTCACAACACTAACATAATACGTATTATTTGTGATAAGAAAAGTATCTTATTTGAATTATTTTCTCTCTTCAGCTTCAGTCACTTCAGCTGCAGTGTAAAAACAGAGATACTATTTAAATAATTAAGTGAAATTAAATAAAATAGTAACATTGGAGATAAATATAAAATGATTTCAATTTCATCTACAATTTCAGAGAAAATGAATGTATAAGTACAGAGTATTTCACAGTTATATTTTCATGAAATGTGAGACATTGCAATAAATATACTTTAATATATAGTTTACATATGCATACGCACTCCTAAATAAATAACTAAATAAATATGTATGTATGACACGTGAGATTACTTTTACCAGTTGCTTATTATTCTAAATTCAGCTTAAGAAACTATTGAACGTTAAATTATTCTTTTTTTCTGTAGACAACGCATCGTGTGGTTTAATCGTCGCTTTTTTTTTCTTCCTTTCTTTGAATCTTAGAGCTGGAAACAAGCAATAGTGCTGCGGTTGTAAACTGAAGGTGGGTGTTGTAACAGGGACTCGGTTTACCACAGGGGCTATTTACTTCTTTTACTCCAGATAACAGGCTGTCGGTCTGGATCTAAATATCACCATAAAGGCCTCTCCTGTCTTTGTGTTTAGTCTATTGGGCCGCCGGAAGCGGCCGTTGCTCTACTGGCGCGCCGCTGAGGTCGCTGTTGCTTAAGCGAACCGAGCGAGACTGCAATGATCATAACCGAGGCCTTGTCGCCCCTTTAATCCCCGTGCAGTGCGCTGTCCCTCTCACCCGTCTTAAAAGAGCTTGGATTTTTGAAGTATATGAATGAAATATATATTCATCACCACATACGGAACATACCACTGTTAAATCTCAACGCATTTGGCAACAAGACGGAACAAACAAATATTGAAAATTAGTTAATGCATCCACTATTCGGTATAAAGACATATTATAAACTCCAAATAAACATTTCAATGTACGTTAAATGTACGTTATCCGGCGTTACGACGAAGTTAACTGGGGTAATTAAGACAGTTTCCTGTTGTAGAGTAAGAAAATGTAGCCCAACAACATGAAACTACCTAAATTACTCGACAGTCCACACCAGTATTGCACTAAGAAAAAAAAACATTAAATCTTTTGGAATTAGTCCTCCTTAATTAAAAAAACCACACACACAACAAGAACAACATCGTCATATTGCCATCTATGGTGCATTATGGTAAACTACATGTTTTTTTTATTGTTCCCTTTTAGCCGCAAGAACAAAATATATGACTCACCATATTTTCCTGGCTCTGCATAGGCTATAGCATTTTTTTATCCGCGCGCTAATTTCTTGCCCAGTGGAGAATCCATAGACTCCGAACCCCATTGCCAGTTTATAAGAGAAATCATTTGCTTCCTGCCCGTCGTACTACCAGTCGCCAAAGTGATCCTGTCAGCCTCCGACAGCGGCAGTCCGCACACAGCCTGCTAGCATGTCATAAAACTCGACAAAAGCCGACAAAACTTGTAACACAGCCGCTCTATTGCTCGAGCAAAAAGATATGATTGTGCTGACAATTTTTCAAAGTAGGCCTAGACATAATTTAAAATCTATTTAATTGTTTTTTTTTAAGAAAAATAACCAATACTCAGAGTAACAATAAAAAATTACAAAAAACAAAAGTGAAACCCGATGAATTTTTGTGCCGATAATTTATTAATAACTCAATACACAATCCACCAATGCTTTAACTAAAACACCAGCTTGCTTATATTTACACAATAAAAGTTCATATGTTGTTTTGAATCTAATCTTCATTGTCAATCGAGCGTTACTCTCCCATTAATTTCAGCCAACCTGAAAATGGTTGCTCTCTTTCCCACATTTTAATTAGGCTATTCCACCGCAATTATTTTGCTTAAAGACAAAAGTTATTAAAACAATATATACAGTCTCACAAAACGAGATGTACATGAATATCTACATCAAACAGCTTTCCATTAAAAAGAGGTAAACGTAATACATTTTGTTCACGAGTGCGTCTTATTTATGTACATGTGCTGATAATAGCTTTTATTTTTCGGTACCTTTCACATTCCTAAAAGCTTGTAAAACAAAGCAGAAAAGTCATGCGAATTATTTTTTATGCTGACTTCTTATCATTACAGTAAAGTGGTCAATATGCCTTCGTCCAGAATTGTGTTTTTAGTCATTTCCTTTGTTTTCGTCAACCTTTGTGCTCTAAACCAAGAGCGCGTTTTCATTTCATACATCACAGAATATCATATCACTTTTCCCTCACGAAAAAAATTATGCAACAAAACGAACACGTGAAACTGTAAACAAAACAAAGGAACGACAACGAAAAGGAAAACGAAAAAAAATCATATATTACTAACCAAAAAAAAACTATTTCTATTAACGTTAGCCCGCAGAAACACTGGGAGTTTCTGATAGACCGGTTGTGCCCCTCGCGAACTTGAAGAACAAATAAACGCATAAATAAAAGTTATCAGGAAAAATTGAAATTCGGCGTAAGCTCCCGAATTCTGTTTTCGCGGCTCATTTTCTTCAGTTTCATTCTGCGGTTCTGGAACCAGATTTTGACTTGTCTGTCAGTCAGGTGGACGCTACGGCTGATCTCTAAGCGGCGCTCGCGAGTCAGGTACATGTTGAAGAGGAATTCCTTCTCGAGCTCGAGAGTCTGGTGCTTGGTGTAGGGGCAACGTTTCTTCCGGCCACTTTTCGCTGTAAGCCAGTTGGCTGTATTTTCACTTTTTGTATCCCCTACGGAAATAGTAAATACGTATACTTTAACTGACAACGCACGAAAAAAAAAATATATATATATATATAAATTATCTGCATGTAGGTCAAATGGATTGAACTTGAAGTTGATTTGAAATATTTTCAAGGAACACAACTTCCTCATAATTAGTTACATTGCTCCAGTTACATATTTCCACATTAGACTAGGGGACACAATAGCTGTTGATGAATTTTATAAATTAAAAACAGACCTGTCATGCAGTTTAACCTTATGTGTACATTGCATGAAATTCCTGTGATATATAAGATCAGCTTTGGTAGAGTTCACCTTGAACAAATAGTGGTATGGTGTTTGTTAGCAAACATGTATCGAATTGGTAAGCAAATTAAACTTTGCAAATGCACAAACTGTTACAAGATACCCAGCGCTTAAAGGTTAAATACAGACACTGCCCGGCAAAGTGCCTAGCACATCACAGTCCGAGAGGAGACGCCACTCACACGCCTTCTAAACTGCAAAATACTCACCTTTTGAGGTTTTCATTGAACGCCCTTTTTCGTTTTCGGGTGGTTCCGATGAAGACGATTCTGCCGCAGATGACATTTGCGTCTCGTCGTCTCTTTGCGGCGGACAGGCTACATTTACTGAAGCCGTCTCTTCGTTCCCCTTCTTGGCCGCCTCTGCTGAGATGGACGATGAAGGAGGCGAGTCGAAGCCATCCAGCGGTTGCAAAGCAAAGTTTGTAGAGTTCGCCTGAACACTGTGATAAACCTTAGAATGCGTATGAGTCTGGGACAAGCGGAAATAACCAGGAACAGGGACTGTGCCGCTGTCAGTGACTGCGCACGATCCTGAAGTTAGTTTGGAATAGGAGAGATCCTCGGCAGTCGACGCCTTTGGACACTTCTGAGTCTCATAGACACAGTATGCGTTTTCCTCTTTAATGTTCGGAGAGAAAGAACATGGGGTAACCTGCTGTCTCGCAGGTTGATCCAAACGGCATGACCTCGGAGCCTCCAACCACATATCCATTCCAGTCATGTATGGACTAGACGTCGGGACCATATTTTGAGGGTTATTCTCGCTCCGTTTTCCAAAACCTGGAAAAAATCCACAATTCGGTAGTCCGTACGGCAACTCTGTGCCTGGTGGCAAGCACACGCCGCTTCCTTGGTAGAAGACTCCACTGCTTTCGGTTCGGGCACTGATCAAGGAGTCTACTAAAAACGAGTTTCCAGCTGGGCTGTCCGAGCATGACATTGTTGTTGTGTAATTTGGCGAAGGGAGAAGATAGCCCTTTCTGGCTGACATTTCTTGTACAGAACATGCTGAATATGATTAGAGATACCCCCACTACAGTGTGCAATCTAAAAGCCAATTGAAAGGCCTGAGTTCGGTGGACTCCACCCTCCGAAATCTACGTAATAACGCGAGGGTCATATCCATCTCAGTCTTAAAAGGAGAGGAGAAACATCAGTGCGTTCATAACCCATAAGTTTAATCCAAATAATAACGTTATATGCCAGTGAAAGTGTCTGTGGCGTCTAGTCATAAAATGTGGCGCTGCTGCGGGCGCGCGCGTCAACATTATATTACAAAACTAAACTATTTCAGTCACCAAACGTCATGAAAAGTGACTAAGATTATATCAGTTGTCCGTCTAATATATCTTGCCTCACCACCAGCATTTGGTGTCAGATGCCCATATACGACTTGTTAAATATGAAATATATTTCACATGTATAAAGACATACCTCAAGGTACTTTGGGTTATACTGCCGAATTTGCGACATTAGCATAGAAAACAAGATCTATTTTGTGAATTTCTATCACTTGACCAACGTTATTTTTCATTGAACTAATGCATCCGTGAAATCAATGACTAAAAGTCTTAATTATAAAAATCAGGAAAAACAGATAAGGTACATTTTCTTAGTACGAATAATACATGTGCATGATATCAAATTTAAATCTGGCCTGTACAATACTTACGGGAAAAAACGCAGAGCGTGTAACCAAAAAGGCAAGACTTTCGGGCCCTTTTGCGAAAGGCAATTTCATTATTTTAATTTTAGCTTTGACGCAATTTAATGTTGTTAATTTTGTGCCAGTATTGCTTCTTATCTTTGTTATATCACAAGCATAGTTTTATGTTTATGAAAATCGTATATTTTTATCGAAAAATATATAACGAGATATAAAGACATTAGAAAATAATGCAACAATACAAAAATATTATGATTAAAGCTTAAGTGGGGGGTATGGAAATAAATTAAATTCCGATAACCAGTCCTTGTATGTCTTTTTTTCTTCGTCGTCTTGCATTGACTATATGCAAGTTAAAATCTTTTTTTTTTAATTATTTTTTGCTTTTTAAACTATTGGTTTAAAATTCCTGTTATTTCTCATTTCGCACAAGAGGAGCCGGTTTATTGCTGGTTATTTTTGTCGAAGGCGGAGCATTCCTCTGAAGGTTATTTCATATTTACCCCCGTATTTACTACCCAATAAACCAGCACCATACCCTACTGAAAAGGAATCAAATATTAGGCATTTTATTACATATTAATATATCTTTATATATATATATATTAATATACACACACACATATATATATATATGTGTGTGTGTGTGTGCGTGAGCAATATATGTGTGAGTGTGTTTGCATACTATGTGTGTGTATATAAGATGTGTGTATATAATATGTGTGTGTGTGTGTTTGTGCATACTATGTGTGTGTATATAAGATGTGTGTATATAATATGTGTGTGTGTGTGTGTGTTTTTGCATACTATGTGTGTGTATATAATATGTGTATGTGTGTGTTTGTGCATACTATGCGTGTGTATATAATATGTGTGTGTGTGTGTTTGTGCATACTATGTGCGTGTATACAATATGTGTGTGTGTGTGTGTCTGTGTGTGTGTGTTTGCATGCTATGTGTGCACATATTTTTGTATAATATATGTTTGTGTGTGTTGGTGGATGAATGGGTGATGAACACGCGTCTGTTTGAATTTCGCACATTTCATATTAATACCATTTTCAAACGACGTACTATTACGTTGTACTTTTCTTGGGAAATGAACGACGCTCTTCCAAGCAGGTCACCGTACAAAGCTGCCTGTTGGTTCACCTCAGATATCGGTGAGTTTGAACAGGAGCAATCACAACAATCTAAAAGCGGAGTGTGTGTGCACACACAAATATAAATATATAGGCTACATATGAATATATAGACCCAGATACACCGTTTTCAGTAGACAAGATATTTTTACACGTTGCTAAACAATGACCGCAACCAAAATGCAACTTCCCAAATTTATGCTTATTTTCTGTATGTTATCATTTTCAATTCACGACGAATGACTGCAAAATTAACTCTCATAATTTATTCCATCAAGCAGTCTCACAACTCCAACGGGCCGTTCTCACCTATAACCTATGCGGTTATGTTCGATAATACTTCGTTTTATTACATCCAGCAGAGGTTTTCATTTTTCACAAGAGACGAGAAGCCCACGCGGATGGTTAATAAACACCGTTTTCAGACATTTAACCCGTTTTCATTTCCCCTAAGCATAACAAAGACGGGGTTATCCTGTATTTAATATGACTAATATATTGCGAAAATGAATTCTAAAATGCATGTGTACCGCCCGTTGTGTACGCTTTTGTTAGGCCTACTCAGAGGCCTACACTTTTAAATGTTTTACGCAAACCATTATTATGATTTTAAACATAATAACTATTAGCGTTACGATTGACCAGAAATTCATGTTTGTTTATATATTTAGCAGTTAAATTATTTTCCAAGCGGGGTTACGTGTTGCTTTTCACGGAATTCTATGAAACAGTGGTAGAATTTTACATTGTTTAGGCCTACGTCCAACTTGGAAATTTCTCCAAGTTTTTCAGTGTACACGTGTTTGCGAAGAGCCATAGCTTAGTCGTCCTTCTTTGAATCTCGGACCACAGTACCACGCAACAACATAGCATTTAAAACGGCACCGGTAGGGCAAAAAAATAAAAAAAAATCGCAGCGCAGTGAATTCAGAAAAAAATCTAGTATCGTTTATTGACTTGACAACCGTAGACAGCGGTCAAAGCGACTGTAGCCTTGACATTTAATATATTTAAAAATTACAACAATATTTCAGAAATCATTTACCTGTGTACCCGCTCGATAAATGACATGAGTAGAAGCCATGAAGGATTTGGGTGGAGATCCTACGGATGTTTCAAGATCCTCGGCAATGACATTGATCTAAAGAGCGCCGCCCTGTGGAAAGGCATCCGTCCGGATACATTAGGTCTATTGAAATTTTCTGCCACTGCAGGACGCTCGAAGTTAAGAATGAAGCGGGAGCGGCTGGTGAACGCTGCCTTTCTGCCGTGTCAGTGATGGTCTTCGGCCCATGGTAACAGTTAATAACCTTGGTCTCAGACAGTTTATTGCACTGCACTCCAATTCTACAAATGCCCCAGACGCAGACAGATTTTATAACCGTGTTGCCACAGTAACAAGGAGGATGTGTCGTAATTAGGTCGAGATTCCAGAGACACTCAAAGGATGAGCCAGGCTGGGAGAGCGGCAATCATAAACTTTGGGTCATCATTGTTTATTGGTCTATTGACTGTCATATGACTGGGCTAGTGTGGTGTTGTTGACGCTTGTAAAATCCCGAGAATAACATAAAATACTCGGATTTTCATGAAATAAACCTGGATAAATAAATATTTACTTCCAAATCGGAGAGGTACGTCAAACAATTTAAGAAGGTCAATCTGGGCTGCTTTGTTTTCCGTTTTGCCAAGGTTTCTGGGTAATGGTGAAAAGCATTAAGTTCAAAGCCAGTGAATGAAAACAAGTATCGCAAATGTATTATAAGGTCTTCCAAATTACGCGTAATATACAATCACAACAAGGCGAATAAGTTGCATTTTACAATTAAAAAAAAAGAAAAACATGTAAGACAATCAAATAATATACCTGACAGCTGCACAAACCCTGTCTAATATCACGAACAAAATATCCCGCGAATATATTTAGTAATATTTAAAACAGCATCTTACAATGCTTCTGATATATCTCAAACAGGATCGTTAACCATAATATGGTAATAACAAATAATTGAATGTTTAAAATATGTCAGGCTTAGAGATTTCCGTTTTAACCTCCCAAGCTTAAATCACAGCTAATGTTCCGTTGTTTTCGCACCTTTTCCTAACCTATTTCCGTCGGCCGCGCACAAGGGCCCTTTCTTTTTTCATATACAATACAGTGAACAAATGAAAAAGCTAAGGTTACGTGTTGGCTGTGATTTTCTAACGTGCTTTTTCATAATGGAGGAACGACGTTAAAACATTAAAGACGTACTCGCGTACAGCGATGTAATTTGTTGAAGTGATCAAGTCTAAACGGAATTCGCCATCTGTACTTTCTACATTGTCGGAAAGTAGTAATGGTTTCACCGTAAAATCTATCGCTGATTCATACAGGTACGCTTTAGAATACAAAAGTTTCGTTTTCGCCATTAATACAGAAGCTTAAATTAAATAAATTACATTGGATTTGCATAGGCTTTAGGGTTTCATCTGACTGCAAACGAATCAAATATCCGCGAGTTTGTATATGCTTGCCCGTTCGCCGTCTCAATATACTTCTTGGAAAATAAAAAACACAGGTGAAAACACGTTTATCTATATATCCTATAAAATATAAAATATATATTTAGGCCTACACCACAATTACAAGTCCAACAACGGGGTCATGGACGACTGGGAAAAGACATTGCATGCCACACCGCTCTTGAAGTTGACAGTACAACCTTTAGATAGCGACTTTAAACTGATTGGAATACAGACTATATCAAAATAAACTTGAGTGCATAAATATACGCGTGACAGAGACATTGTATACCGCATTCACGTGCAGTGTCTTCGGTTTGGTCACAGAGAAGTTCTCATAAATTGATGAAATTGCATCGCATCCTATTTTCTTCTCAGACCACGCATCTCACTTGATCTTGTTTATAACTCAATCGTTAGAAAAAGCATAAAAACAATTAGAAAATACAAAGTTAAAAAAACGAGCCAAGCGACTTTAGACTTTAATTAACAACGTGAGCAGGGTGCTTGGCGTCACGACGTTCGCGAAATACATAGTTGAAAACGGACATTGAGTGGCGATAAGGGATCCATGTTTACTCATATTTACTGTACAACTGTGAGATTGTTCGCTTTATACACATTTTGCAGTACGCGGTCGAGAGTCCTCGAACTTGAAATTAGCGATTATGCTTTGGCGCCGCTGTCAAAACACTCGAAGGGTAAACGAGTCCAAAGCAAAAAAAAATCCTATAGCAGAGGATTTGTGGTGTAATATTGTAAGCGATCTCTGTTCAGTTTCTTTTCTTTCATTCTCCTGTTCTGAAACCAGATTTTAACTTGGCGGTCTGTTAAGTTCAGCATCCGTGAGAGCTGCAGACGTTTCTCTTTGTTGATGTACACACTAAAGAAAAACTCTCTCTCCAATTCCCTGATCTGGTATTTTGTATAAGGGCACCTCTTTTTGCGGGTCCTCTGGCCGCCTGAAAAACAGGAATAAACACCAATCGTTAACTCGACAGCAAATATTACAGCGAATATTTTTATCAAGCTTTGACATTGCTTGGTCGTGTTGATTTTTTTTAAATCCCAGATGCACTGTATTACACTGCAACCTCCAAGGAATGCATATGTTAATCAATTTAATATGAATAACTATTTAAATGATCGCCCACGCATGCCATTTCATCGTATATATACCAAATAAATCGCAAATGTTTTATCATATACAAATACATTTTAATATATGACAGATATGGATAATATATTTTGTGTAAAATGGGCTAAACTAATACTACTCCTTTCTCAATAATTTCTGGCTATTATGGAGCTAAGACTTTTAGCGCTCCCCTTCTATTGTACCCCTTCCACCTAAAGAGAAAAGCCTTATGAACGTAATTTCCTAACCGCCACACACCCCGTCAAGATCCGGCAAGATTTTTACAGGTTAAACACATCATAATTATGCGGGAAAGGAATGTACATACATGCATTATCGTAATCAATAATAAATATACATTTTCGAGTATAAAAGACGTCTGGTCCAAAGTCTTTCATGGCCAATTTCAATTCCAAGCACGTGATCTTGCCGTTTATAACAAAGTTTTGTTGGGGAAAGCTACAGGCCCTCCATAAACCTTGTACGCTTATAAAACAGCATATAAAATTTTTAACAGCAGCGCGCTAGATTGCAAACTTTCTCTCATAACCGGGGCGCTGTCTTAATACGTACTGCTGCTGTTAGATTTTTCCTCATTGTTGCCGGAAGAGGACTCGGGACTGCTGCTTTCATCCCGTCTCTCTGGCCCGTCGGTATCCCGACACGGCTCGGGCGCTGGTGCAGCAGGCAGCTTGCTGGAATTTCTCTCGCCCGAGTGGTCATTTGGTGGGTTTTCTGCATTCCCATAAGCTGTTTCGAAAAACTGATCAAAAGCTTGGGGCAGCACCCCGTTTCTGCCTACGTTTCCGTAGAAACTGGACGTGGCACCGGAGCTTGAGTGGTAGACAGCGGAATTGTTTTTCCCGAACATTTCCCCCATCGAGGACGGGGCAGGCAGACAGTCCCTGTGTACAATCTCCTCTGCTGGGTAACAGTGGGTCAGATTTCCCCTGTGGTGCCATTTACTGGACGCATCAATTGCATAGTCCCTGAAGGTTACCTCTCTCACGGGCTGAACCTGCGGCAGGTTCGAGGAGTATGAGTATGTCACTGGGCGAGAAGACGGGGTCTGGGATAAGAACGAAGGGAGGCTTGAAAAGTCTGCCCCCGAAACGTAGTACGTGCAACTGGGCAAATACATATTCGACCCAACAGGGACCCGCTCGTCAAAATCCATCATTACTCTATCTGGGCTTCGCCTCTATAGCAGTCCTTAACATGGTTTTCCAACGCTGCAACTCCTGGCTCTTTGAAGCTGATCCCCGGAGCAGAAATTCTGAGACGTAAGCTGACGTGGAGATCTATCTCCGTCCATTCCAAAGAGGCGTGGGTCATGTGACCCACAGCCGAAATTGACAGATTTCTCTGTGCTAGTGGTGGTGTGTGCTTTTATATGCGCGCACGGGGAAGAGCGGGCGTTATCGTGCGCCCTGAAATACTGCAAAAATGCGATTTATGAAAGTTAATACTTTTACATTGCTAAAATATCCCATTTTGAAATCTTTGAAAAGAAACTAACTGCGCACTGAATAGGCAAAGACCGCGGGAGTGCGGATTTTAATATCGATTTAACCAAATCCAATGTTACGGACATACGAAACTTAAATCTACAGCGTCTGCTTATTTTCGTTGGTATTCGACCACTTTACTAGCGTAAAAACCGTTCGACGGGTTTTCCTAAATATTTCGAATCTGCATACTGCATACTTATGTGGGATATTCGCTATATGATACAGCTCGTATAGCGTTCTCTAGAAATCCGCAGTTTGTTATAGATTGATCAGTTTATCCATTATTAAAATTTGTATTAATAAGCTATACAGTACATGTGGCAACGCTACACCAATGTACCTGCTATATTTGAAAGCATGTTCAAATTTTAAACATTCTTAAACTCGGGAAATGTAATACGTTTGAATATCTGAATATTACATACAACTTCGGGTGGTGTATATTTGTTTCAATCCACCACAACGTTCAATGTGCTACGTGAAGGGGCGAGGTTCACGTTCATGTCTATTTTGGACCTTTCGTGGGGTTTCTTCTCAAATGTGAATAATTGGGAAAAAAATACTCCTGTTCGTTAACGTGTTCTTCTGTGATTGAGCAACAAGAAAGTAAAATGACGATGGTCCAAACATAATTCCGGGTGAACAAGTCTGACTAGATAGTAAACATGCGCTTTAACGTCACCACGTAGTACCACTGAGCCACAGTTTGTATCGGGCCTATCTATAAATATACTATTTCACCCAAGTAAAATAACTGTTCATTGAACTGCAATATTTTGAAATGAAAAACAATTTCGCATTATCCTACACTAGTGGACAAAAATGTACAAATAGGTCACTGACTATTGGGAAAACAAACGTTTTTCACCACGGCCGTCCCCATCTGATTAATTACGCATTTAACTATAAATAATAAAACCACCCGTAACGTGAGCGTAATATTGAAAACAAAGCTAGCCAGCTTTATATCAACGTTTTCTTCAAAGGTTATTTCCGAGTATTTTCATTGCTAACGTCCAGAAACGCAAAATGGGGGCCTTTGTAACGTTCCGTGATGTAGCATAACCTGCGCGTAAAAATTAGAGTATAGCGTTAAAATAAATCGTCCCTTTCAAAAATATTTGAGGCATAACACATAAAGCCAGAGAAAACACATATTCCTCGACACCGGAAAGACTTGGTTTAAGCTGAAAGGAGAATACGATTTAGAAGGGAAAATATAAGGACCTATAGTCAATTTTAAAGATCCGCCATGGATAAAGTAGTATCGAGGCATGAAAAATAAACATTCTGAGGTTTCAGTCAGTTTTATAGTCTTCTCTAGACCTTTACATACACATTTGAAAGGCAGTTTTTATGATGTATAAATTATACATTTAGGTCTAATATACTTAAAGCATCGTGTTCTTAACTGGCTATTTGCGCATCAAAGTTATATTCTATACAAAACCGTACTCCTTTTTAATTGCCGTTCTTTTTGCTTTAGACTTTTACATCTTTCCTCCTTACGAATCACCTTTCTTGTGTGTGTGTGTGTGCGTGTGTGTGTGTGTGTGCGCGCGCCCGCGCGCGCGCGTATGTATTGCGGTCGATTTGGACCAAATAATTAAAAAGTATTCAGTCTAAACGTGCAGGCCAGTGACACGCAGGTGTTATAAATAAAAGAGGTAAACAAGCAGACAATGGTATCCTTACTTTGACTGTCGTGATGCACTAATGTTTTACAGGACTGTATGTTAGTGTAGCAAAACAATTTAATTGAACACATACAGCTACAGACGGGATTGCATGATGCAGTTAAATATACTTTTAAGCTTCTCGAGAACACCTCAGTATTATTCTGGCGGGCCTTGTCTCATTAACATGCTTCACATTTGAATAATTGTAACAAAGAGCCAAGTCTATGCCTTCGTGGCGACACGCTCCGCCTCTGACTCAATTCAGACAAATTCTACCACTTGTGTTGGGGCTTTTAAGCCATAATTGAATGCAGGATGCCCACGAAAGCCAAAACCAGTCAGAGACTGACCTGCGGTTTTATAACGCTTCTGGTAGTCAACTGAGCCTTTTTTTTCCACTGTAGACATGACAAAACTGACCAACCGTGATCGACATTCGCCACCGACGTGGAAATCCACGATCCCTTACGAAATTAGGAGCCAAAACTAGCCGTCGTCAGTGACGCAAAGCCGATTTATGAAAGGTAAGGTTTATCAAACAGAATAACCATGTCAAGGCACGCATTGTTCATTTTTCAAGGATGTGGTCATTCAAAATTCAACGCATTTACTCAGTAATTGAAAAATGTGTGTATATTTCTATGAGTTTTTATTAGCGTTTCTCTTCCTTGATCCCGTGGTCTTTCGGTTGCCATCTAATTGCAAACATTACCCCAGAGTAACAGACTTCGGATGACAGACTTCAAGTTCGAGGAAGGGAGAATGTTACTGCCCGCGCCGCAAAGTGGGTAGAAGTGGGCTGTAACACCATACACGAAAGTATTGTGCCCCGGATAAAGTTTTCGCGACTGCTAATTGTTTACCAGTACGCCAAGGACGAATACCCTGCACCGAGGCACCGATTGCCTAGAACGCATTGACAGTTCAAGATCAATAATACGAGGCTATGACATTTGAAGCAGGCCTTTAAATGAACTTCAACTTTGCCGTCTTCTGAGAAACCGCATATGCTGTCGTGCTGTCATTTTCCATAGAACGACACGGAGTATCACAACAAGCTTCTATTCACAATGGCCTCTGCAAAAACAGAAACAGGGAGAATAACATTAGCATGTCCCCATTTAAGAAAACTTCAACAAAATACACAGACTGTTATGCTGATATTGTGATTGTGGTCACTGTAGAAAAAAAAACACACAGAAATGTTGCTGGTTTGGAATGTGGTTTATATTTTTTTCTAAATTAACTTTGGCTTCAAGAGACGGATAAATTGCGCGTCATTTTTATTTAAAGAGATCTCAGATGTCCTAGCGACTTTATCGACAGACGAAGGCGAACAGATGGTTTAAGTAGTCACATGTTGGAAATTTTGCCAGTTAAGTTGTATATCTGTGTAGAAAGAAGGTTTGCTATCTAAGCTTATTGACCATTTTTTTCCTCTTAAAATTATATTTATGATCACATATTGATAGTTAAAATAAAGCTTCAAAACATTCGTTGTTTCAGATGAGGAGTGTAACCTGAAAATAATGTTGATTTTATTGTACGTGCTTCTTGCAGCCAAACTGAAAAAAAAAATGTGGCACCAAAAAGATTTCTAAAATAGTATTCTGAGAATCGCATTCAATACTTGCCTCTAGCCATTATTTGACACTGCAGTCTAATTGTGGATAAAAAGGAGACGAAAAATATCTCATGAATCTCCGCACTTGAGTATTTCTTTCATTAAATAGTCTTGCACCGGTGGCGCTTTAAAGGACAGAAAAACATACATCACTTTACAGTATAGTACACACGTGCAGATGCGCACGTGTGTATGTTTTTGAGTTAAGAAGAGAAAACGATGTTCGACATATTTAAAATAAAGCGCTTTTCAAATCCACTCCCTAGCCTAAGCATACTTCCTTTTTGAACTTGAATTTTACTTTCATGGCTTTGGTGGAATAAAATATCTGGTTTTCTCACGCGAAGGTAATTTCTGTCTTTACACTTCTTATACCGTCGTGTGTGTTTTAAAACTATCAGTTCATCACACATCCTTTTTTTTCTGACTGCAGGCATAAGGGACTGTTGGAGGTTGAGACATCGCGCCAAAGAAATCTGCAGAAGGGGAACTCAGTGACCACTCATGGAAAAAAATGAAATGTGACAAACAGTTTGAAGAATCACAAGAAAGCGACCAGAAAACTCCTGGATCTTGTGGGGCGGAATATATATATATATACGGCCATCAAACGTGAAGCGCCAAGCTTCACTCGTACTTGCCAGAGATACAATGTATATAATATTACATTTTATATAATAAAATTGCTACGTTTCAGGCAGCAATTGCTATTAAACTATTTGCACTTGCTATAATAATGATTATCACTATCAACATAACTATTTTATATTTTACTATTAGGTGTCATGCGCAAAATACATAACTTTGTTAGATAGTCGCAGTGTTTGGAAATATTTGTCCCACGTGGCTTTCACTGCATCAGTTATTTCCCATCGTGCAATATGTTTAGTTTACAGTACAGTATAAACGTTGAAATATCTGAGCTTTAAATGCGTTTGGTCAGTTGAATAAGTGCCAAAATGTATCGTTGTCCACTTTCTGTTAAAGTATTTGTTTAGAAATTACATGTGTAATAATTGCCCACCGCCGAAGGGTATTAAGCAATGCATCTGATTATTATTTTACTCAAAATGTAAATGTTGTGAGCTCAGAGTAAGATATTTATTGTTTTTGTTGTGTTTGTATTCATAATTATTGTTGTTTTTATTCTGAAACTCTTTGGAATATTGTCGCCTTCGAAACGCATAGACTATTTGGTTGACTATTTTCAAATTTACATGTAATATTTTTTCTCGCATTAGAAATTAACGTTATTGATAAATATCTATACAGTTGTAGAACATTAGTAGGTCGGGCGAAACATCACGCGCAGAATCTCACAAAACTGGACCGGATATATGGATTAATTTGCGCAATTTTAGATACGTTTTCTACTTTGTAGCCTGTGCGAATTCGGGATTTGCGGATTTAATAGAACAAATAACATTATTATTATTTTCATTATTGTTATTATTATTATTATTATTATTGTTGTTGTTGTTATTGTTATTTATACGTTTACTGCGAAATTGATAATGTTTTCTCGATGGGTACATTTTTAATTCTAACAAAAATGTCGACCTCTAAAGGCAGTAAACAAAGTTTGTATGCTTAATGAAAATGTGATAGCTAAATTATTTACATTGTGTAAACGCCGACTGACCATGATCAGAAGAACTGTGATTTTAAAACGGTGAGTGAAATTACGCATTGTCTTTCGCTGACGTATATGTCTGAAGGTAAAAAAGGCTCGCGGGTGTCATGGTGGACGGCGAAGGTCAACGTCAGATGACCTGAGCCTGGTAAGCGAATGCTTGCTCCAACATTTTTTTACCTCTTGTGTGCCAAGGCGAGAAACCAAGGGGCTTGGCTTCCAGTTATTAGCCGTACAAAACCTGTGTATGCTTACTGATTTATTTAAGAAGATGACAAGCTGAGAAAAATATGTTTTCCTGTGTACAGTCACAAAATGCGATAGTCCTAACAACAAACGCTGTGTTCGGACACTAAACAACTGCAGAGAATCTGAGAAATAAGAAATATATATTTTATTCTGTTGACAAAACAACGTGAGTTTATTCTATTGTCTTTAAATAGTAATTGCATGTTTTAAACGATTGCCCTTTTTTGTTGCAACGACACGCAATCTTCACTATTAACGTCTTTAAAGGGTACATTGGAGCTGTTTGCTGCACCGCAAGAATGTTTGCAGTCTCGTTTGTTATGACTCTTTTTAGCCATTGGGTGGCAGCAGATGCTTCAACATAAGGTTGCAGATGTTTCTGACAGTTCGGCTAATTCCCAGTCGTTGGAGGCCTTGTTCGGATTTCTCGGCCGTTTTTGAATAATGTGCGCGCAAGTAAAAGTGATGCAACCCGCCAGCGAAAACATAATTGTAGTTTGAGAGGCAAGTCATACTGCAAAATAGCAGACCGTTTTCATTAGCATTCTTAGAGGCTACTAGTTATATCTCATACGTGTACGTAATGTAGACCTATTCATTTCCATCAATACAGATTTCCATTCATAACACATCAAATCAAATTATTAGAATTGCACATATCCCTTGCAGTGAACGAGGCACTGAAACATTAATATCAGTAAACAGTAATATCTAAAAAGTATGATTGTTTTATATAGCTATTCGTGTTTTACATTAAACGGATCAGGAGAGTTTCGTTTGCAAACGCATCTGTACACCCATAACATAACGTTTTCACTAAACCATTATAAAGATATTTGCATTTGTCGTAAGTTCACCACGATGCATTCGTTTGTGAAAGCAAGAAAATCACTATTATTGATGCTGTTGATGATCATGACACCAACGACAATCGTCATTGTGATATGACTAGTACTATTAAAAAATATTTTTGGAGACTACTTGTAAAGGATTCGCATCAAGGGTCTAACATGAAAAATCTGAATTAACTGACATGACAGTTTGGGGACTATAAATAGGCTTATCATCGCAGAAATGTTTCACCAGTATTTTTTTTATTCATCTGAAACCCACGTATGTATTTCCTGCTGTGTCATGTCTGCCGTACACCTCTATGCAGTTCCGAAGCTTCCTTACCTCCGTGTATTCAAAGTATCTAAAACAAGTAAATTCAAGTTCAGTTGTCCCCTGGCCAATCAACAGAGACCTCGCCATAGTGTGGCCACAAACAACAAAGACGAATATCCGACTCTCTCCAGTGGGCGTTTAGTTTCACAAGTCAACAGCTGACATTTAAAAATACATGGAAAGTTCTTAATAAGCAAACGTACGAATTGATATTTATTGATATTAAATCAAAGATATAAAACAATACTGCGTGTCGATTGGCATACTCCTTATCTGGTGAAATTAATTTCATAAGACTTTCGAAGGACAACAGACTCAGTCTCAATGACTGAAAACATTAATGAACAATATATTAAACGTTTGAATAATGTGCACAAACGTCACTATAATTATACGAAAATTCTCAATATTAGATATTTTCATAATTTGATCTAAAATCTTTTAGTAGCAGAACACAAAAACGACTGTTCACGTAATAAACTGGTTAAAACGTGTTTACTGCTCGTCGCAAGATATAAGCACACACACACACACACACACACACACAGTCCACGTATTCATATCTTTATTGGACCTCTTCATTTATTTCAATCGGCATTACCCTAATCCCAGCTATGACAACTCCTACTCAGTCGTAACCCTAACCATAAGCAACCAAGCAAAATGTAAGAAGACTTTTACATTTTTCGTTCTTTAAATCTCATTCATAGATTTTTATAAATTGAGGTTATGCTTGAAGGACCGAAGAAATTTCCCCACAAAGTTACAGGTTTTTATCACATTGTGGGGAAATCTGGTCTCCACAATGTAATAATTACACATATACCCATATACACATATACTCTCTCTCCCTGCCTCCCTCCCTCCCTCTCTCTCTCTCTCTCTCTCTCTCACACACACACACACACACTCAATACTGATTAACCAGATTATTTGACATTGTACTGTACACACATTTAAGGAACAGAATATGAATATCGCCACATATACGCACGAGCACAATGTCCGTGCATTTCTTTTGAAACAGGCCTACCGTTAAAATCGCATGCTATACTCATATTAGAAGGCCCCATATGTAATAATATAATACATTACGCAATAGAAACAATAGGCATATTTGATAAAATGTGAATTTATTAAAGGAAATGTAATACAGATGGAAATTAAAATGGATAGTTTGTCGCCCTGCCATTCCCTTTGTTCCTCAAAAAAATTATAATAATACAGCATTGAGTTATTTGGCGCAGAGCGTAAATCAGTCTGCGGTCCTGTATACTCTTTTTTGCAGCGAAAAGCGGAAAGTCAACAAAGCGGTGATGTAATGACACTTGGTGGGCAGAACCATACAGATGTTGCGTTATAATAAAGCTATTATTTTGAGTATTAGTATTTCTGAGAGTTCATTCATTCTTTCAGAATTAAACAGAAATGTTGGCAATTATATTAAATGCCAAGTTTCATGACTGTTTGTCGCGTTGTATGGACTACAATAGATTACAGCCACATACGCCTCCTGGCATTATTCGGTAGTATTGCAGACGGAGCACGTTACACAACTTCGTCACAAGGTGGCGACGTTGGTCCACATTACAAGTTGTGAAAAGAAAAAAAATTAACTGCAAAACATGGATAATCTTTCTGGCATCTTGGTCTAATTTTCTTTCAGAAGTCGTTCTGTATCAGACGATAAAAATTGGCAATCATTAAACAAAACATGCTTTAAGTTTTTTTTTTCCAGACGATTTAAAGATTTATCTTGCGAATATAATTCCGTTTATCTTTATATCACAGCAGAAATGTTACTCTTCATTAAATAATAAATAAAAAAAAACAATGTTAAATGCAATTCACATTGAAGGAATTTAAAAGACATTGTTTTATTATTTGGTGTTTGTTCGAAGTTCAAAGTCAGTTTCCGTTAATTATATAAAAAAAACAAAAATCACAAGTTAACTCAAAATTTATATACAGATTTTATTAGAATTAATATTTTTTGTCAGTTAACAACGTTGACATTAACACATATCGCAAACAGGTAAATAAGCGAAATATTCAATAGTTTGCACGCATATGTTGCTTTTATATACATCCACATCACTGAAATTACAACTGAAATGATATATTCTACATACAAATGTTTCTTAGACGATAAATACAAGCAAGATTGCACCAGAAGTTTGGTAATACCGAGAGACTGCAATTCTCGAAAACATATCGTTAAAAACCTTAAGGCAGAGAGTCCGTTGATGTTAAGAAACATGTAAGTTTTGCTAAGAATTTATTGACAAATGGATTTCATTATACAATGTAACACTTTTCATTTAACACCATTTCTTCAAATCAGATTCAGTACTGTAGGTAATTGCTTCGACGATCATAAAATGTTTAAATGTAGGTCTACACATTTCATTTTTTCCTGAGAAAAGATTTAAGCAGATTTTATTTTAGTATTTTACTAAGCACCGAAGCCCCGTATGTCAGTCCTCTCCATGCTTTGGTTGCGGTAATGATCTTCAGATGATATTTAATATTAACATGGCAAAGAATCGTTTGAAAATGTCCTTTTCAGTGCTTTGCAAATCAACTCCAAGTAGCCTAACAGATTTTCTCGCCATATTTTGCGTTCATTTTTTTTTATCTGACAATCCACCAAGAAGAAAGATTTCCAGATATTACATATATAACTCGTAAGTAGTTCATTTGTCAAATAAAACAACATTTAATGTGTATTTATATATATTTTTTAGATTTTCTCATTGTCTTCCATGAAAGCTAACTGGAGCTCTTCACTTTGTTGACGACTTTCTTTTCCTTGACCCGCCTGTTCTGAAACCAGATTGTTACCTGTCGCTCGGACAGGTTCGTCTGGGCTGATATCCTCCGCCGCTTGTCCTTCGTAATAAATTTGTTAGTGGCGTACTCGCGTTCCAGTTCTTTCAGCTGTACCTTGGTGTAAGGCACGCGCTTCTTCCTTCCTCGCCGAAAAGTGCTGCCGTCTCCTGCGTGCGACACCGCATCTGAATCCAACCAGAACACACAGTTAAGCTTCCATTATAAATGCCGCACTATGAGCAGCGTATGTTATTAAAATGCACTGCGCATGACAATGGCCGTAATAAACTATACGCTTCACGTCCATCAGATATGCTTCCTCTCTGTTTAAAATTAAATACATATGCGCAAAATTGCAAATAAAACTTTGTCAGTGCCTTCATTATTCGTTTATTTTTAAAGCTTAACTTTGTAGTTGAATGTGTTCGATTTAGCCAAAACCTGCCTTATTTCAAATGGAAATAACGCATTTTTTCGCGTTTTCGTACAACCGCCTTCACCTTGCGTATTTATTCCAAATATTTATACAGCGTAATCGAGCTTTACCTTGAATGGATGACTTCCACATATGGTTTGGCTGAGCCTGCTCCTTGGCGCAGTAAACTTGACTGTTCCAGCCGTTGGTGATGGCCCACGGCTGGTAGCTTTCCATGGGCAAGAGGGGCTCGTGTCTCGACTCTGCTGGGCCGCTCATACCTGACACGACAGGCATATCCAGATAGCTGGTAACTGGCTGATAAGGGCTGGTCGCGTAGCCTTGATAAAAAGCAAATTCCTTAGCTCTGGGCGTAAATTCCTCCCCAGACACGGATGTGTCCATGTATTTTTCTCCATATGCAGAAGAGGGTTGAGCGCAAGACTTGATGCTGCTGTGATGTGACATTCTGCATGGGTAGTAGCCGCTGCCAAAATAGCCATAGGGCAGAGAGGCGCTGGAAGAGCTTTGGGCTGCCGAACAGGGGCTACACTGTTTGACAGGTTCACCCATGCCAGATACTGGCACTTCAGTCGACGAGTATGCAGTGCTGGGCGCCAGGGATGCCGGATGGGCCATGAGATTCCTACACTGATTTGCAGCAAAGTTACCTCCCGCAAAACCCTCCATGTTTTTGTTCACTTCATCTGAACCGTTGTCGTACAGGAACATCACCGGGTCAATCCAGCGGGGACGTAGCAGTAATGACGCTGTCATAGCACGTCCAACATTGAGACTACTGGCTCTTTTAAAAAAGACCCAAGACTGAAAAAGAGATACTGAATCTGGGAGAGTAACCGAGTCTGACGTGCCTGTGTACACGAAGGACGTGTTGTTATTGGCTGACGTGAGTCACGTGATATGCAAAGAAGACGATAAACGTCTTCAGGATAGACAATTAAACCTAAATGAATTGCGGTGTTCTGTGATAGAAAGATGACTGTATCTATAAAAGGATCTGGCTTGTTAAATACTATCAAAAACGATGGAGTTGTGAGTAGATCTGAAATTCAAGCATTTTTACCCATTTATTAATTTTGTCTGTCCGGTCACCTTTTAACTGTCTGCTCTATAGCGCAAACCGACTTGTGTTTTCAGGTTTAGGAACGATTCTGAGATACAACAGAATGTAAAAAAAATGTAATTATATTAATTGTCATATTGCAGGCTTGTGTCGATTCAGTATGCAGATTGTCTGGAGCAACAGGGCAGCTTACAAAAATTCATATCCTTGAGTTATTTTCCTCGTAGAATAATTTTTTAATCCATTGTTTTAACAAGTATGAAAATTGGTAAAATCGGTACTGATTGCTAAAATTAATTTCGCGTATTTTTATCTGAACTGGAAGTGGTTGTTTTAAAATTAAGTACACCAAATTAAGCCAGGAACATCTATAGGTTAAACGAAGCACAAATTATTTTAAAGGTCAGAACTGGGAAATGGTGGTTGTGTCTTTGAACTAGGCCTGGGTTATATATTCAGATATCACAACTACAAGTCATATATAACTGATTGTTTCGACATATAATACAGAATCATTCAATACAAATATTTTATGAATTGAATGATTTATGTGTTGTTGTTATTATATGTTGTTGGTGAGGCCTATATATGTAAATACAATACTTATCAAAACAGACTTTTGATTAGGAACCACTGGGTCTCATGCGGTGTATAATTAATTTTTGAATGATGAAATATCAAACAGCATTTTAATTTGTAATATATAGACCTACGCAGTATTGTCGACCTGCCTGGCCATTTAACAGGTTTAATTTTTAAAAAGTAGGAAAAAAAACCTGCGATCCTGATAAAAAAAAATGCTTTCTGAAACAAAAGTCGTGGCAGTGGCAGACATCTTAATTCCTGCCTTTGTAGTTTCCGGTGTATTTACAACATGCAAAGACAGAAAGCAGCCCGCAATTTGGCAGCTCTGTTTTACATACGGGTTAGACACGGCTCGAGGCCAAGGTCAAGTTGAAAGTTGCAGTCTAGCCGCCGAGCTCGTTGCCATTCAGGCTCTGACGGACCTGTCTGAATTCCTCCAGCAGGCGAGGTGGTGAGAAAGCTCACGAGCCCCGAACTGTTTTGTGTGAAATATGTTGTCATTCACGTTTGCTATCATTTTGGTAGGCCTACTCGGGGCTTGCTGGGTTTAAAATTTTGTTTTTATCTGCCGATGCTGCTGTCACGTTTAGTTTCTAGACTTTTGGGGTTTATTGTCTTTCGAATTTTAGCTAAGATGTGTGAAAAAGTAGTGATTACAAAGGCGTCTCGTGGATAATGTTATGGTAGCATCCGGTCTCCATGTTTCCGTTTATTGGCATGGCTCTCTTCCAAGGGCGACGAAGGCACATCAAGTCCGCAAGAACTTAATATTAGTCCTGGGTGAAAATTAAGAATACCAAATAACGATGGTAATTTAGGTCCTAATGTTTCGACATTTGTTTAAAACAGAAACTATGCCTTTAAATGTATGTCGTTACGTATTTATTCTCTGCAGTAAAACAATCATTCCAAACAGTCTCGCAAATACACACACATAATAATAATTTGGTTATTCTCAAATACTGGCCCTAAAATTCTCATTTAAGTCTCTAACAAGTAGCATTTTCAAGCATTAAAACAAAATTTTGCTTTGTGTTATGTTTCTGGCCTAGAAAGATTCCTCTTTTCGCGCTTTATTTTGGGTTCTCTAAATCTTAAGACCACAATATACCTGTAGTATAAATAAACATAAAACAAAAAGTAATTGCAATAGTTGTAGAACAGAAATTGTTCTGGATGTGTCCACCACAGTATTGGCGGGTGCCCACGATAATGGTAGATAATGGTAATATACATTATCTGAATACCGACCAACACCTTTGACGAGGGATCCGAAAACAGAGCTATGCGGTCTCGTAGTCATCGTAAGGTTTAAGATTGAAATTAAACGTATTCAGTATATCTATGGATTATTGTTACCAAGGGCGTTGGAAACGTTTGACATTGGTGGTGGGACACGACATAATAATTTAAAAGC
>JAODKL010000047.1:2351839-2367766 GCA_026780765.1 Petrocephalus schoutedeni
GGGGGGGGGGTGCACGTTTTCCCTGCACCCACCCCCCCCCGGATACAACGCACCTGATTGTTAGCAATCAGGCCACTGTTGCAGATCTATCCTATTATAATGATGGCCATGGCTTTGGAAAAGCATATATAAGACCAAAATATGTATGAAATATATGTATAATGTCAGGTATACGTATTTAAAGTATTAGAGTATGTAGATACAGATAATAATGCAGAAAGGAAATGTCCAACATTAAACAAACACAAAGCACGCCTCAAGAGTTATACTTGCGTGGCATTTTGCTTGCCGTTAAACACGAATGCGCACATATGCGGACATCCACTCGAAAATGTTGTGTATCATGTTAGCAGATGGAAATGTGGCATACTTTCGCGTTTTGTATTTTTATGTGTATTTTAAAAGATTGTAACATTTCGTTTGTTCGTGTTATGTTTAAATGTGTGTGAAATGCGCGCGAGTTGATCACTGGCCATACCTGACACAGATTCAACTGCATAAACTTAGGCTAAGTGTATACCGTTCCTTTGATCATCGCTTTTACATTTTCGTTTCTGATAGGCTATATATTTATTATTTTTTTTTATAATTTTTCCATATGTCAACAAAAACAAAGAAATGGTGCGATTAGACGGTCGTGGACCACGGGTTAAGATCAGGACACACCGCCGGTACTAACTTATGCGGAACATGTAGTGAAAATAAGTGTAGGAGAAATCAAAACGTGGACTTTGGGATGTCCGTGTCAGAGGGAACTCAGTGGCATTAAACCGGCCATTGAACCTTGTGGCCACCTCCCAGAACCACTTGGCCATTATAATATGGACTATAATGGAGATTCTGACTTTAAATGGTGCAAGTTGGTTGGATTTAAAAAGGGGAATAACTCCCGAAGGGTATATCCTGTTGAATCATAGTAGACAGTCTCAAGGATGTTCACGTGAAAATGGGCCTAGGATTACGAAATTACAGGCAGATAAGTCATGGATATCCCCTATCGCTGAAGGAAAGATTTAGCCCTAAAATAATTTAAGTTGAAAGAAATTGAACTTAGGCGTTAATTAATATACGATGAAAGCGGGTGGCTGTGGTTTTTAAAATATAGGATGTCTTTCGTGATTTACACTACTTGTCATCGACAAAATATGTCGCAGTTTTCAATCAGCATAAAACCTATGTACCGCGTGCACAGAGACAATACACAAAAAAAACTTTTCAAACCAAAACAACAAATCTGAATGCTGGAACATTAGTTTATCGAGACATAGGCCGAGTTGAATATACTTCCCAAAAAATATGAACGTCCTCTACCATATGCAAATCCGGTCGTTTAGGGGTAGGTTAATGCGTTTCTGCACAAAGTGACGCTTCGTTTATTCTGTTGAACATGTCAGTTTTTGCAGCCCATGCACTTACTGTTGCTCGTCCTTTTAAATTGCTTTGCCATATTGCCTTTGATCACAAATATCAGTAAAACGTTAATTAATTCGTTCATAATATTTAAAAAACTTATATTATGTGAAGCGATCCGTTTAATTTTGATGGATTGGCATAGTTAGTGGCGATATAGTCATTCAACATTCTATTACATATAAATACTAAACTTCTTAATACCATACGTACTATGCTAGAAGAAACTGAAATTGCGGATTAATTGTAAGTTCGATGTCCAACGGGCTGTCTCAACAAGAATTAACTAGGATAAATTATCTCTAGGTACATCGCCTGATGGGCTCCCCACTCGAACTGGACCAAGCCTCTCACCGCCATCAGTGAAGGGGTTCGTCTATAGGAAAACTTACGCGCGGATAAATCCTAATCAGTTTCAGTTTTTTTAACAAACATACTAATGAAACGACTCCGTAGAAGATCGCGTGGCAAGGATTGTGTCTAAACTACTGTCACGTGTCATCTAATACAGCATCCCCAATACAGCATTAATGTCGTAGGGCCCATATTGACGATAAAATTCTTGACGTAGGTAAGCATACTAATGTTTTTCCAATAAAATATTAACGCCTCTCTTTAATATGGAGATTGGCTGTTAATGAGCCTGTCGGTGAATAAAATTGCGTCTTGTATAATCTGTCGAATATTCACCGATGACATGCAGCTTTTGCTTACTAAATTCTTGGGTGGTCACAGATGAACTGTCTTGGTGAATTAATAGAACACTCTCACAGTTTTAGAAACTGGCGTGGGGTACACAGGTTTGTTAAGGAATCACCGATGTTATCCATTCTTGGCGAAAGCACAATTTAGGCCTACAACAAAACTGAAGGGCATCCAAATTTAAAGTTAAAAGCTATTTGCATTGTTAAAAGTGTCTTACCAGATGGGTAAGTCATACAACCACTATTTTATATTTTATGTTGATTGCATTGTGTCATAAAGACGTCACGTTACATTGCATTGTCACCATGCATTAAAATCTGTACCGCTGTTTGGAGATATGTAGTCCCATTCGCCCTGCAATTAAACCTCTCCTGTGACGTGCTTTTCGAAGTGACCTTGGTGTCTTCGTTATCATTTCGTTAAAAAAATGGAGGTCTAAAACACCAATAAGCCTTAAAACAAACTGTAACAAAGATAGAAATATTTAATAATGATTAATGGTTTAATCGAAATAACGGCTGCAATGAACAAACTCCCGGTCTTCCTAATTAAGGGCGGAATTAAGACAGCGTATTTGCTATGTCAGTATTTTGCGCGCGAGCCTAGTATCACATTTGCAAAACGCAGTGGCGCTGGCAGCTAAAATGGCACAGTTAGAATATATTCTATATCCTAAGTCAACGGATCAAAGCATGAACACAGTCAGCGGGACTGCGAGTCTTGCTTCCAGTGGCGTTCCTCAGCCCCAGGCGCGTGCACAGCCCAGGTATCTGGCAGGACTCCGCTGGAGCGTCGCTCTGCGCCCTCCTCGCCGCGAAGACATCTGTCACAACTCGCTTAGCTGCAGACGTCGAATTCAATTACGTATAATTTTAAGCTCAGTGTGCTTGCAGTTTACGCAGTTTGGTGCTAGTAAAAGTCTCTGAGGAAAAAAGGGTCTAATTAAGTGTTTTTCCATCGAGTCAGGGACAGATATGTTACTTGGAGAAAACAAGCGGAAGGAGTAATTTCATCTTTGAATAGTAATTAAAAAAACAATTACATCTGTGCTCATGCTGCCAAAAATGAAGATGAACCACTTTATACATGACAGCAAAACAAAACGTAAAGAACTTTATACTAAAACGACGCCTTTCAATCACGCTTTAGATCAAATCACGTTTAAATTATGTTTAGAAACTTAGTTTGTTAAATTATAATAATCGAATTAACACAATACCGCAATAACCACTATAATGCATGACACGTGTTGATCCAGAAGTAAAACAGAATAGGATGAACAAATAAAACGATAAACAATAAAAACATGTAAAGTCATTCACATGCGCTAATCTTCAGTCACATAACACAAAATGCGTACAGAGTGTTTATTTTGTTGACTAATTCTTGCATAAGTACAGAAGCACCATGCACCAGCAAATGTGCTGCAGATATAAACAGACCAGAAAGAACCAAAAGAAAAAAAGATTTAGCTGTCATTAAATTAAAATTAAAACGTGATTCATAATTTAATTTTAAACAAATAAGAAATGTTAAGCCACACTGGTGCATCTGGTGTGTTTTGCCCAAAAATCAAGCATTCCACCATGAATACCAGTGAGGTTTCAAAACAAGAAATAAAGTAACTGAAAGGCACAGACTGGAAGAATGTGGAAAACGACACATATCTCAGAATATATCCCACATCCATTTCAGCACAGCTGGCCCTCCAGCAACGGGGATCTGAGACATCACCCGGATTCGGTTATGTCTTCGACCTGGGATTTGGGCTTAGTGTCAGCGACAAATGAGGGGGACCCTCTCAGCTACGCAGCGGCTGAGATGGGGGGAAAAAAGCATAGATACTCATCAATATATTGCAAGGGAGCAACGAAGAACACATCACTGAGAGTTTTCAAGGGTTACCAAGAGAGCACCTGAGTAATCCTGAAAAAGGTGGCAATAGGCAGCCTGCTGAAACTGCAGCGCTTGGTGCGGCCTCTCGTTCTGAGTAACGTGCGGGACAAACGCGGTTCATCGGCAAGTCTGCACCATCCTTAGTGTGATAAGCGCACCATGCAGCGATGGCATGGTCCTGTGGTACCGCTTCTCCTTGGCACGGACTGGGACAATCACTCAGGAATGTAGGAGACACAGAGCAAGGTACAAAGAGTTATCAGAGGGGGATCTCCGTCAGTCTAATGCACAACCGGCTGAAACTCTGTCTTTCAATGGCATGATTCCCCAAAGCTAACAGTCAAAGCCACAAAATTAGGAAGTTGAAATTGCCTAATCATTAAATATGTAGAGTATAAGTATTCTGACATGTATGTTCAAGCTTTGCGTAACACTCAAATATGTGTATGTGTGTGTTTATCACCGAAGAAATAAGACAAAAGATGTTCATAATATATTGTTCCCTGTGACTATAGATGTAAAAGTTGGATAGCGAAGAAGCAGTACAGCAAAGGAATCTTTGAATGTCATCTTTGAACTTCTGGCTTGGAGGAGAATTATTTTAGCATGTCGTGGGCTGCAAGGAAAATTTTAAATAAGCTGATTCTTGATTAAATCAAGCCTGAATTGTCACTGAGAGCAGAAATGAGAAGAGTAAGACCTATCACGAGGGAATATTACGAGCTGACCCTTAGAAAAGACCACAAGGATCTGAAAAGCTTAAGGTAAAAGACCGTAATAAGACCACCAAGTAGATAAATGGACTCAATCAGGGCAATAAACATACCATTGAAAACCTAAAAAACAGATAAAGAAACGTCCTCTGTGGAGCGCTGGCATGTATATGGTCACTGAATCAACATAAATAGACAGCGTACAACAACAACAACAATAATAATGTATGTGTGTGTTTGTTCATTACTTTTTAAGGTTTTAACCGCGTGTAGTTACTACGATAGAGTTAATGTATTGCTAGCTTAGCAGTCGTTAGCGTTAATTTCAGTTAGTGACGCCTAATGCTGCTTCCGATTCATTTATTTGGTTTCATGGTTAAACCATTTGAACACAAACTTCCTCTTAAATTAACCAGTCAGTACCAGTCAGTGTTTAAAGTTCGGTTGCTATTTTTATATTCAACTTAATTACATTTGCCCATAAATAAACAGGAAAGGGGAGAAGTTATTCCCTGTTGCCCAGGGGCTATGTAGCATTTATGTAATGTTTTTTTAAACGGGGGCTTAGTATGCCTGTACAGGTGCGATCTGTTAAACGACTTCAAGGGAATATTTAAATCTCCATTTACCTTGTTGTGGGATAGTCTGGAAAGTCACTATTTTAGAGCATCGTAAAGCGAAACACCCTCGTCATTGGCGGCGCATAATTAATTCGGATTTTCTTTCAGAACATCACACGTTACCCGGCGCTCCCTCCGTTCGCTCGTATTTCACTTAAAATCTTTGTCGACGCCTCATATACAGTTGGCTGCAGACTATCGTCAAACGCACCAAGCTGCCTACCGTGGATTTTTAATTCATGTTTCATCACGTACGCGAAATACCTAATTTGTTCACAATATAGAGCGGCTTTGGATAAGCGGTTGGAGGATGGATGAATGGATCGATTGATGATATTTGAATACAATCTTAATGAGACGAAGTAAAAAACAATCCTGGAATGTAAAGGCAGATGTATACTTAAACTGACGCCCAGTGGGTGTCGCAACCAGGCTCCAGCTAAGTTTGAACGGTAAAATAATTAATCTTGGGCATTTTCTGACCCAGGCACAAATAATAGAACACTAGATTGTGGACTGAACGTTCCTACACGATTCTTTAATTCCGTGCACAGTTGAAATGAGATTACATTTATTTTTATTTCCCCCGAAGAAATGTCACTCACCATCTAAGCGACCACTGACTGAATCACATCATTATTCAAACTTTTTTCCCTAAGGTTTAATAAAAATTACGTCGTATTATTTGCAGCGAAACTTAGCTATAGTTTTAAAGCCGTATTGTGCAGCAGTGCACCTTTTGCAGGCCGCTTGGGCGTTACACTTACCCGGCAAACGTGGTGCGGTCATAAGATCGGAATGGACAGCAAATTCCCAAATGAATGCAAATTTCTGTTTAATTTCACCAACGATATCATCATACAGACAAGAAACAAAATACTTAGTAAAACCCAATAAAGCCATTTTCACTATTTAAACTGCAATCTGGTCTACTGTACAAAAATATGGTTGTCCATGTTCAAGTTCAACTGACCTAAATATAAGATCATTACAATATGCGTTATTATGCGCTGAAAAAAGTAATGGAGGCACTTGATTTAAGAAAAATCAATGTATGTCAGATAATTTAGCTGATTATAGACCACGTGCATTTTGTGTTATTTATCTGGTGGATACATTGAGATAAAGCGGTATGTAAACACTGCAACACGCACGCAGAACGACGGTTCTCAACACAAGCACGAAATTTCAATACAAAAAATCAGGCGAAGTTGGCCAGAGGTCTGCATAATGTTAAAGTATTACACATTTAATATCAAATTAAAGAGATTTAAATTAGATATTGAAATAATATAACATTTTATATTGAAATATTAAGCCATACATGCAATACAAAAAAGAAATTATGCTTAATTTAAATTACTGAAACATTACTTAAAGACAATTTGAATAAATTTCGAATAATGTATAAACACTACTGAACAGTGAGGCAGAGTAAGGCTACATAACACAAACTGAGAACAGTTGTTAACCGGCATATGTATTACATCCGTAACTGATTCAGATCAAAAACTTGGTGCTGGTGGCTGGGAGTGGGGGTGGGCGTTAAGGGGAACCGCGTGTTAAATAAATGCGTTCAGGACTCCAGTTCTACTTCACAACTTAAAGGGGGTCCTTTCTCAAGAACGGGGGGGGACTCGTTCCAACACACAGAGGCCAGGGCTGAAACAAACTTCTCTTTCCGGCCCATGAGTCAGATGGCTGCATGTAGCCCGGACGGTAGTGACCTTATTTCTGATACTTAGGGTGCGATAACCGTGGTTCCATACCTACTGATCTTTTTTGCTTCTAGTCCATACAAAAAAAATGTGCATCGGTGGCTCGTTCGGTGTTTCTTGATGTCACTACGAGTGCCGTTCAAGATTTATCCGGGCACACAGCTGGTGCAATGAAACGGTGCAGTAGCTTACATTCGCTCAGACTTTAAGGTTCTTTTCATTTTTAAATGATTGCATTGTCATCATTAAAAACGAATAAATATAAAATCGGTGAGCTTACTGAAGAAAGTTCATGTAGTAAGCAAAAAGCAAATAAAAAAAATAATAGAACGGGAAAAAAAACATTTTTGAAGTGGGTATGACTAAATAGCCGGCCACTTTCTCTGGAGTTAAGACTGAATCAGCACTTTTTAAATAAAGTTAACTTAAATTCGACTACGTCATCGGGATCATAGCATTATACGTACTTGTTAAACTGTTTTACTAACTTGTGGTTTACAGCGATTTTTTTTTCTCTATAATTATTTTACCACACTCTGTAAAAGTTCTGTATGTTATCCTGCATATAGACATCTGCAGTTTAAATGACGAAACATTAAGTCTACTTAAATAAATACGTGAACACATTAATCGGACAAAAAATGCTTTAAAGGTATCGGTCGTGTAAATTTTCTCCCATAAACACCTGTCTCCCAGTTTTGACGACTTCTCTGAATGTGAATATTGACATGTAACAGGCTTAGCCTGCCACTATTAGTCACACAACCAGGCGTGATAACTTTTTAGAGCATAAGTCAACCAGGGAAACAGGGTTCTGCTTGGGAAAGTTTGCTATTCAGTTGAAAATAAAATAAAATCCATGTTACCAAACAAGATGATGCCTTTCCATTGTTTGACCAAATAAGATGTCGGTTTACGCAACTTGGACATGCATTAAACATCGTGCTGTTTATCTATCAGGGTCATTTTTATCCTCGCACTTACTGCAGGCATACGATACGCGTTACGCAGACGTCGCCGTCAGTTGGCTTTGGGAAAAGAATGCTAAGTCAGCCAATTATTATTTTTGGTTAGATTTTTATGCTTTTCCATAACAAGCAATCATTGTATAATAAATCACTAATTTCGTATTGTTTTCTCATCCACGTGCACCTGAGTATGTTTTAGGCGACAGTTGTGTATTTCGAAACTCTCTGTTGCGTATAATTGTGTTTCTTGGGCACGGACTGCAGAAGTTCGAGCTCGAACTTCCCTCGATCTGGCCTGGTGTTAGATCGCGTTAGGTTTGATTAACACTTTATAAAGCGCCACCGGGCCTCCTTCCCACGGCGCTGTCATGAGTAGTTTGGCAGCTTCAATCGCTGTTTGGCATAAATATCTGTCAGCGAGTGGAATCCCTCAGCTTCATTTAGTTTGTCGTGGTTTTCCGGTTTATATCTGAGGAAGGATGTATTTTACCGTTCGGCTGCTCTCATTCGAATACAAAAGAAATCCTCTTTCAATCGCCGGGATCTCTAGCCCTTTGAATCCCCTAACCGGCCTTACACGTTAGACGTAGGACTGGGCTCATATGGCCTATATTATAAGCACGGTTATTCGCGTTCTGCTTATGTGTATATTATGCACCTGCGCGGTGAACACAGAACGTGCGCATCATATCAAGAATAAACGAAAACCAACACAGCTTAGTTTTCACCAGATAAGAAACGGAAGTCATATCAGATGTGGAATAAGAACTTTTACAATAATTGCATCAATTTGCACATAATTCTGTAATTTCTATTTCACTTGTTGCACACACCCCAGAATACAAGCTATTTAAACATGCTTCAAAGTGTTGCCGACAGCAACTTTAATGATTGATATTAATAAATAACATTATTATGGTTGTTCTAAGGAAAAGCTATTTCAAAAAATGGACAGATGACGGATGGATGGTTGTTCTAATGTTACAATGTCATAATATTGCGATACTATTACTATTAATGTTTTATTGCTTAAATCGGGTTTTTATTTACACTGTGCGTAATTCTGCCTATTTTAAGGGTAACATCGACTTATGAAACAACATCATTATTTATTTATTAATTATACGGATGCGATTTCTCACTTGAATATGAATATGAATAAACAATCTGTATTTTAAACTGATAATGCGTGCACGATACAAATAGAATGGAATAAAAGTACAGATTATAAACAAACCTACAGAGAAATGTCTACATTAGTAAAAAAACATTCAATATATACAAACACTACTAGTTTCTATAGAAGTAATGCATAGGCCTTTTTGGTTCATGTAAAAATAAGTATAAATAAGTCAAAATGTGTAGCGTATTTGTTTTATTGTGTAGATTCAGTCGTTGTTTGCTATTTGACTGACAGAGCAGAGCGAATTAGGGCGGAGTGTCACAAGCTTTGCTCTTTCCTTCTACTGTAATCAGTATTTTCTCTTTTTCAACAGGCGAGGGCGCACGAGGACAGCGATTTCACAAACGGGCCCCAAGAATTACATGAACGTCACAGCTACACACAATGGCTCCGCGATCGGAGGCCCCTTGTCTCTTGCTCTATTACGTCATTTGCCGAAATCAGACATACACAAAGATTATCCAGTTTCCTGGATATTCCTCGTCCCTTCACTCCACCACTGTGTCAGTGGCATTTCAGAAAATAAATTCAATCCTTAATTAATTGTTAACATTTCTTACATGTATTCCCCTGCTTTACCTGGGTTAGGTAAGCACAACAAACGGAACTAAAACTGTGCCTCGGGGTTTATTGACAAAACCCCTCTCTGGTTCACATTTGGACGTTGGAGAAATATAATTAGTTGATGAAGTTAAACAATGTATTTGGTCAACCAGTGAACTGACTGCTTTGCATTATGACAGTCTATTCAGTGCGTCTATTCAGTATTCTATAATGCGTAACGTATTTGTAGTCAACAAGTTTTATTCAAGATGCGGCGTATTATTAGATACGAAGGTTATCAGTTATGCCGCGGTCTCTGGGGATCTCGGGGGTAGTTAAATACACATCCGGGTACTGTGAAAGCCACGATACGCATGGAAGCTTTTACGTAACGTCTGTCTCCATCGAGACATCGAGAAGTTTGTTCTGTCCAGGAGAAACATCAAAGCGAAAGTAAGTCTAGTCAAGCAGGGGATGCAATTAAAAGCGAGAGATTATCATCCCGAGACAATCGGCGGAACCAGCAGAACACTACGATTAAATCAGTCAGAAAATCACTAAAACCACTAAATCACTAAAGAGTTGAAATATGTTTTTTGTTCTTCTTCCTCATCTCCTCAATAATAATAATAATAATAATAATAATAATTAATAATAATAGCAATAATAAGAAGGCGAACAATAATAATAATACTGATGATAATTATCTTATTTCACGCTAGGATTTCAAAGACTGAACATTGTGAAACAATATTTTGTATATGACTGAAAAATGGGGCGCAAGCATTGTATAGGCATATATGGTCTCATTTGAATGTAATGTTTGTGTTTATATCAGAAGAATAATTAAACTTTACTATTGTTAGTATTCTTTCTTCCTTTTGTCATTGTTTTCTTCCATATAATTTACTATTAATCAAAATAAAACGATTGTTGGGTTTTGGGTCTCATCGTTATTGTAGGCTAATAAAGGCAAAGCAACTTAACCCGTCAGCTGGATGCTGAGTACTAGATAAATATCCATTGTTTGATCTTGATTAATGCTGTCAATTCAGAATTAGCAATTGTAATCAATTCAAGAAGTCATATGATTTATAGCTTCCTGATTGGCGTATTCAAAAGCAGAAATATTACGTCTTATTAAGATGGCTCCACCCAGTTTTTTTAATACTAAGATAATATTGCATTACACATACCGCAGAGTGTCTATGTGTCTTGTTGTATTTTTAACAGTGACCATTAATTTGGCTGAGCGTTTCGCTTTGCACTAAATAAATGGAACTGTACGCTCATGAATGTACGTATACAAATTTTCCTAGAATAATCTGAGCCACCGGGGACTATTCTGAAGAGAATTTATGGGGTCACCAATTTTAAACCTCCAGATTTAACTGAGTGTTTAGTATATGTATAACTTTGCACATAAAACATTTATTGATATTATAATAACTGCAATTAATCAAGTCAAAAGATTGCTGTTTTTAAAACTGGATGTATGACATTTTCCAGAATTTCCTTGCCGTGGTTTGCATTATTGGGTGGACTTTTTACAAATCTAATTAAATGTCAGGTAACCTGTTATTTTGACTTTGGCCACAAGAACTTGACCTTTAACCGATTTACTTGACACCACTTAAAAAGAGGGGGTGATGAGAGCCGAAGATTTCGTGATGGAGGTAAGAAGCTAAGAACGTCCATTTCCAACTGCCCTGCGCTCGATCGACGGCCCAATTTTGGCTGTAAAACTCCCTGTTTCGTTCAACACGCCATATTCAGCCAAAACGAGACAATCTGTGTGCTTATAGTACTTGCTCGTGTGTTATAAACAGTGCCCTACTTATATTTACCTATTACCACAATTTTATCATATGCCCATTACGTCACATAACTTGTTTTAAGCAGAATTACCCGTAACAAGTATGTCTCTCCTTAGGCGTTCGATAGGATAGTGACTTCCGTTTGTTCCATCACAATCATGATTTTTTAATGCCAAAAAATCAATTGACAATTGCATTTTACTTCATTGTAGTTCCCTCAGTGCGCAATGATTTTGTTGTCTTTTTAGTCCCCGAGAGACAAATCAAAATTAGCCTATCACCAGTAGGCAAACAATTTCCATCTAAAAAAACGGTGATGCAGTCATTTACATGTATACTATACTTTTTATGAAACTGCTATGCTAGGGGGACCTAAAAAACTAAACATTTAAATATGACGATATTTTATTAATTTAGCATAAACACATTTTGAAATACATATAGACCTATATTATAGTGTTATGCATTTTGGCGTATTCAGGGTACCCGTCCGCTGTATTGCGATCACAAAAGGCACTATAAATTCAATGTATCTGAGAATTATATTAAATAACAATGAACCATAGTTTTAATTAGTCAAATTTTTAATACTATAAATTACATTTTAATAGCCGGTGCATACTGAAAAATACATCTAGACATTATTTGTAGTGTGGTGTTAAAATGTATGCTTTATGTGTGTGTGTATGTGCATGTATGTGTGGGTGGGTGTATGTGTGTGTTTTGTACATTAAAATTTCCTTGTGGTGTTTTTTATTGTCTCCTTAAAACAGTTTTTGATAATTTGACGCCCTGGCTCACTCGGCTATATTATTTTATTTCAATTTCCTGACTAACTTCAAATCGAGTTTGTTTTCCTGTTACCCCGCGTTAAGTCCACCTCGTTTTAGCAATAGCCGGTTTTTTTGTTTATCTACTGCGAATCGATGAGTGGCGTCACCGGGGGTGCTGTTATGACGACTATCCTATTAAGAATGACAGCTCGAGAGAAAGGCAATGGTGATCCCTCCCAGAGCTCGCGCTGCACACTGGAGCGCGCGCATCGCAGGGTCAGCACATCATCGCTCGAGCCGCTACACAGGCTGTTCCTGTTAAAAAAAAAATCGTGTTCTCTCCTCGACTTGGCGTTCACTCCGCGATAATAATGGAAAACAGAAAGGAGATGGTGATGTTCGTGGAGGGAGGTCAACTTGGCACGCTGGTTGGCAAGATAGGCTCCAATTTGTCAGAAGCAGTAGGAAGCCCCGTTCAAGAACCACAGGAAAAGGTACTCCGCAGAAACTGTTTGAGCCCCAGGTCGGTGCCTTCATCACGAAAAGGAGCGGATGAAGAGGTGGAGGATATACGGAGAGACGTCTGCAGCGATATAAGGCCGGGTGGAGTCCCCTCTGCATCGGGGAAAACTCAGCTGGAACTCACCAACAAAGGACACAGCAGCTCCGATACCGAGTCAGATTTTTATGAAGAAATTGATGTCAGCTGTACGCCCGAGAGCATGGATTACCCAAATGGCAAAGGTGAGATAAGAATCAGCCTTAAAACGGTTACATTTGCTGCTACAAATTACATGAAAATGTTAACATGTGGATCAGTGCTTTTTGCAGTTTGCCTGTAAGATGTCACACTTGAAGCGTTTAATCCAAGTAGCATTCCCTATAATGGCGACACGTTCGTTTGGCAACTTATTTCCCTGCACGCGCTTGTAATTACAGCGTGAAGATAAGTACTCAATGACTCGCAGCGTGCATTCGGAAATGTTTTATGTGGTAGGTGATGTTCTTAAAGCGATCTTTAAAGGTGAATATACGAGCATTTGCCCGTTTTCCTGTGTTTCATTACAGTCCAAAACCGTGTTTACAACAGAAGAATAAGTAGCTATTTAGTTCTGAGAGCGTCTTTGCGGCTAGCAATAACATCTTAACGAATGGTTATGATTGCTGTGTCACTACACCCGCAGCACGACTTCGCTCGAAGCCCGTGTACGATGCCCAGCAGGGACGGACCGTGTCGTTTCAACCTTAGACTGTTCACTGGTGTTTATCTTTTATTTCTCGTTTATCAGATTCGAGGATGCTGCATTAAAACACATTATTTTGTCAGCAGATAAAAACAGACACTTGCCTGTTCGCAGTCATAAATAAGCATTCCTATACTCGGCGAATGAAACGTTAAGAAAATGTCTATGAAGTTTTCTCCAATTTAATTCAGTTGTAAGGAAGAGATTCTTATTTTCGTTTTTATTTTTGCATGAAAATTACATGAGTATACACGTGATCAAGATGCGTTGCGCATCAAAATAAAATTTTGGGAATGTAATATTTTACACGAGATGCAGAACCGACATGTAAAGAATCTCACTAATTATTTCGTTTAATATACACACTAGAAAATATCGAGTGTATCTAATTCTATTGTGTAGGGAATCCTTTACCGAACTAGCATAATTATATCTATTTTTCTGGTTTGGAATGCGGTGTGGTTTTTAAGTATATTGAAATTATAACATTTGAAATTGGAATAGAAGCCGGTGTATGCAATAAAAATGCACCATAAATGTAATTTTGTTTATGTGGGCCATTAATAAAAATAAATGTAATATTGCGATGTCTTTCGTAATGCTTCTAGGTCGTCCGGGCGACTCCCCAAACCACAGCAGTGACGGTAACGTCGATGCTGGGAAAGCAAGCACAGGCCAGACATCTCTATCCTACGGTTCGGATCAGATGCGCCGGTACCGAACAGCTTTTACACGAGAGCAGATCGCCAGATTGGAGAAGGAGTTCTACCGAGAAAATTACGTGTCCCGACCAAGGAGATGCGAACTGGCCGCTGCTTTGAATTTACCTGAAACCACCATAAAGGTGACATCATTAGCACAAAATTGTGTTAAAAAAGCAATGACACTAGTGAAATAGACAAATAATAATTTTGTGAAAGGCAAAGAGAATAGATAAACTGCAGACTTGATTGTATCGTTGTACAATTTAGGCTGTCTGTGTTTTAGGTGTGGTTCCAGAATCGGCGAATGAAAGACAAGCGACAGCGGCTAGCGATGACCTGGCCTCACCCCGCGGATCCCGCCTTTTACTCCTACATGATGAGCCACGCTGCGGCCACCGGGAACTTGCCTTATCCGTTCCCGTCCCATCTGCCCTTACCATATTACTCTCATCTCGGTGTTGGGGGCAACTCGGCGTCCGTTGCCCCGTTCAGCAGCCCCCTAAGGCCGCTCGACACCTTCCGGGTTCTGTCTCATCCGTACCCCCGACCAGAGCTGCTTTGTGCCTTTAGGCATCCATCTCTGTACCCGACTCCGGGTCACGGACTCAGCTCAGGGGGTAGCCCTTGCTCTTGCCTAGCTTGCCACACCAGCCAGTCGAACGGCTTGTCTCAGAGACCTTCGGGGTCGGACTTCACCTGTTCGGGCACCAGCAGAACTGACGCTTTTCTGACCTTCACGCCCGCTGTCTTGAGTAAGTCCTCCACGGTTTCCCTGGACCAGAGAGAGGAAGTGCCTCTGACCAGATAAGATTTTGGCCTGTTACCGTTTGGGTCAAACTTGAACAAGTCCCCCCCGAAAAAAAACCCGCAATGAATCTCGGACTTTCAGCATGAGTAAAATGCTAATGTTGATCACTCGCTAAAAGTAGCGACAACAGAAAATCTCAACTAAGTGCACCAGCTACACAAAGGAAACGGACTACGTTTGGACTTGAGACAATATTGCTTTTAATCTATGGCACCTGCGAAAAGGAGTATCAAAGCTGATATATATTTATTAAAATCTTTCGGTTGCTCCAAATCATAGTTATAGAAATATTATCACAGGAGTAAAATACGTTTAGGATATTAGGCATAAGAATATTCAGGATTTCAATAATTTCATTGGAGGAAGAATAATGGTAATGAGGCAAGTCACAAACAGTTATGGAGGTGATTGATGACGGTAAAGCTTTATAACTATTTGCAGTTTCCACGTATGTCTAAATTGGCCTGGATATATTGTTAGCTACATTAAAATGATGTTTTCATCTTTCTTTTTAACAAGGGGATTTGTTAACAGACTGAGGAATCTCATTACTTCTTCTCCAAAGTCCCTGTCTTGGTATACGGAGCTGAAATGTGCAGATGCTGGTAAAATTAGCAAGTGATGTATATGTAAGGGGGAATTTTGAATGTTGAATTAATGATTATACTGTGCGCGCGGAGACTTCCTGCCAAACGGTAACAAGGCGCCATGGGAGCGGATTAGTTGACGGGAGCGAGAACTCCATTGGACAATCACATGCGGCAAATTGGGGCAAGTGCGAGCTGCCTGTCTTACTGCGCCCTCAGCTGAACATTTCTGCCCCCC
>JAODKL010000047.1:2367794-2382657 GCA_026780765.1 Petrocephalus schoutedeni
CCCTTTTCCGCACAGCCTTCAATTTACCTTATTTCTGGGAGTTAATGCTCATTGAGATTTCTATTGACGATGGATGTTTTAAGCCTTATATTTATATACATATATACAAATATATATAACAAAAGGAACATAAAGTCAGTCTGGATTTTACCTTCATTCTCCAGGAAGGTTCTTCTCTGTTACTGTTAGCTACTTTTCATGTGTTGGGCCAATCAAACTCACAGGAAACTGGAATATGAAAGCATTTTTTTCCAGCGTGGCGTTGTGGACTTGTTCAACCCTGTTACCATTTTGCAATAAAAAATAATTTTGAATGAAAGTACCAGTTAATGTTTCAAAATTTATTTCGTTCTAAAAGCACGTTTCGTTCTAAAATCAGACAATGGGAATTTAATGGAGTAAGAGATATTTTAATAAATAAAGTAAATCAATCAATAAAAATATTTTAGTCAATATTCAGTGTAATACAAAGAAATATGTCAATAACTTCGACAACTGAATATAAAAATGACCTTTATTTACAAACGCACCCAACGGTGGCGACTATGCACGAAGGAAAAAAATCAAATGTACATAGCAGTAATTTGAGCATATTTTAATATTTTCCGATTTCAATAGAAAATTCGAAACGGTTCTACGACGCACAACATTGCATAAACATGGAATAGAAAACATCATCTATGGTGAGGATTACGCAGTTTTAATATGTATGTTACCAGTCAGGCCTGGATGCCACCACTTTGCAAAAACTAGAAATATCTCTCATGCATCGCTGGCTTAGCTTTGTTTAAATATTCCTGGAGTTATTTTGTAAAAACATAATGCATATATGCGGCTCGGGATTGTGGTTCTGTTAGTGGACATATTCACTGAGATTAAGTGGAGCTCAAGTGGTTGTAACCTTCGATTCAGTACCTTTTTTTTCCCTTCAGAACGCAATCCTATTAAATTGCAGCACTACTGCATCGCTCTGTGATCTTAGTGCGAGATTATTTGTGACAGTTAAGAGGTCCCTGGGCTGCGGTAATAGAAGCCATATTTTCTCTGTTACCAGTTAATAGATATAGCAGAATTAGATCTCGCGCGGAGATATTGGAATGTAAAAGATCGATGATGCATACCCTTAACCAATCAACAGTCGTTAATTGGCTGGATTTTCTGGGTAATTGAACAACTTTCCTTGCAAAGAACCTTTCTGAACATAACGGCGTAGAATAACTAAGATTTTTTTTTTACAATAATCCGTATTACTGGTTCTGAAAAATATTGATAGGGTTTGGAAATTGCAAATGTGGCCAAGATGTTACGTTACACGACCCTAAGCAAAATTCGTTTAATTGCTTTACATATAAATTGTTAATTATGTTTAATAGGCTACACTCAATTTTAAACACGTACCCTAACATGTCGCACGGCTTTAATAATAGTATTGATTTTAATCCTCGGCCAGAGAAGTCGTAATTGTCTTCTCTGTCCAAAAGCCTTCCTACCATTTTAAAACATATTTAGTTACTGAAGAATGCATCACCGTGACTGCGTATTTATTTAATATGTATTGTGCCGCCTAATTAACTTCTGTTTCAAATGTACAGGGCCCACTGAAATGTCATTTCTAATTACAAGAATTTATGGGATAACAAAATGCATTTCTACATAAACTATTTTCCTTTTCTATCTATCTATCTATCTATCTATCTATCTATCTATCTATCTATCTCATTTATTTATTTATTTATTTATCTCAGAGCCTCCGACTACCTCAGTCTCGGTGATTGATCGACTTATTAACCGGTGTTCTTGTAAGTGTGACCAAGCTGATTAAAATGCATATGCTTGGAATAATGTTCTGGTTAAGCAACTGGGTCTTCATAAAGACGCTTTGCAGAACAGACGCGTGCGTGCACGTGCTCGATACTACCGCAGCCAGTTTGAGAAAACTGTGACAAAACACTGACAGTTAAAATATCAACGCACGACACAGAGGCGCCGTCAACGTCTGCAATGAACACTTCTTAATAAGAATGATAACGTCGTTTGGAATATCTAAAACTCAGCATATAATAACAACGTTATTCCAGTCTCTACATGACTTTTCATACTGCGGTATGAATGCTCTGAAAATGCTCTTTGTTTTCTTTACGCCGTACCAGTATTATCATGATGAGGTCCAAAAGATAAACCAGACGTTTATATTCGAGTTTGTACAGGCATTAGAATATGATGGGGCATTACATCACGGTCTAAGATGAAAGTGCAGAGGCATACGACTGTTGATAGGTTATAAAAATTGCCTAAAATAGAGGTGATTTCAGGCTTAACGAAAAAAAAAAGCACACGAAGCTGAGATAGGCCTTGTTCTGCAGCTGTTCTGAGAGCCAGCAAAGCGGCCTTGTTTAAATTGTGTTACATTCTAATTTACAGGCAGTTTCGGTCAGACAGACCGGTAGGCGTGAATAGACCAATCAAACCTTAATGATGATGAATGGGAAATTAATTCACATACAAGCAAGACAATTTAAGCCTTCATCTGTTTAAATAGCCTTCCAATAGCAGTTGGAACTGGAGGTCACATTCAATCAATCGCGCGGGCTGTGAAAGTCATATTCTGTGGCACCTTTATCAACATTATTTATAGTGCGCTGGAGACACCAGCGCTGGCTCGGGAAAGCTTGTAATAGGAACCCGCTTCTGACAAGTAGCACATCGGAAGCAGGCTTTTGAAATATAAATATTCTTTTTTTCCCCAGGATGTCTAATGTTAGCACGCACTAGTGCAATAGAATTTATGTAGAATGTATCAATTTATTCATTTATTTATTTGTCAAAGTAAAATATCACATACTTCAATCTACGCGCTTCAATCCGCGGAGCGAATGACAGAGAAAGTGTCTCTGCACTCCTAATGTCATACAACATGTCTATAACTGGCTAGATAGACATGCCTGTAGCCTACAACGCAATATGTGATATGATGCCATCGATTCTTCGTGTTGGTATGACGTGAATTTTAACACCATGTTCATTTGTTATCAGGTTAACAAAACCACCGTTAAATTTGAACAAGCAATCTGATTTTATGCCATCAGTTTCCTATATTAAAGACCTTCAACTTCTTAATGTGTAGTGGCAAGAATTCCCAAAAGCACCAATTTACATTGAGCCCGCTTGTGTATAATCATTTCGAAAACACGGAATAAAACAGACCAATTTACTTCGTGTTTTAATTTACCATCAGCTCGCAACTACTGATTAACAAGTTGCTTATTATACAAATACATGTCGGTTGCTTATATATTTCTAAATATGCCAGTATGTCCTTAAAACATTGCTTGCACAAATTAATTTTAATCATGCTTATTTGGATGGCGTCGTTAATAAAGCTATAATTGAATCTAGTGGTTATAAGTACGACCTTCAAATCTCCTTTCCTTTGTAGCATATCGATTTGTCTTTTTTATTCACCGAATCGGCAAAATGATTTTTCTATAAGCGAACCCACCGCAGAATAGAGGCAGCTGAGATGACGAGTAAAATCCACGCTCTCTAGATTCTAGAAACACAGAAAATGATTACAGTATGCCTCCCGATCATGTAACTAACTACGGGGGGCTATACCTTATAAGGGGTTTAATATCAGTGTCTGTTTATGCTGCTACACCAGCTGTTTCGCATCGTTTACTTTACTTGTAATTTCCGCTGTATTAATTGGTTTAAAAATCATATTTACGCATGCTCAGTGCCTAATTATGTCACTAAGTTATTCATATCTAAAATGTGATTTCTTACATAGATGGAAAATAAAAACACAAAAGCGCACCTTAAAGGTAGGCTGTTCGTTGTTTCTTTCGCAGCCTCAGACTTTTACTGGTTAAGTACTCGTGGGTTTTTTATGTACTCATGGACTGAAACTTCACGAGATTCCAGCTAGGCATAATATGAGGGAATGTGAGTGTATGTGTCACAGAGGTTCTTAAATCACCTTATCCATGTCCCCTCACACGAGCGTCTCACTCCGCCTGCTCTAGTTCCCCGAGTGTCCACCGAGTGTAATATATAGTAGGCCTAGACGCGCTCAAAATACTTCCCGCAATTTGCCGAGAAGTCGAACATTTTCCGAACATAACCCAGTCAGGCACCGAGAAAAATGACTTTGTAACGAGCAACGCAAAGAAAAAAAAAACGCAAAAAATGAAGCTGACATTAAGGAAAAAAATGATTGAAGTGCAGTCTATGCCTAAATATATATGTGATGAGCTTTGTGGTAAATTTACGATTACATTTCAATTGTGACTTCAACGGCATCATCTACGTCGGGCTCTTAGATGGAGCCCATTTTGAGTATCTAAATTCAAAAAGCTATCCAATCCGAATTCAGCTTGAAGGCAAAGGGCAAATGGCAAAACCTAACAAAATGTTCCACGTTCAAAATACGGATGTGGCCTAAAACGTCGTTATATAATTGCTTTTCTTTATAGCGCTGTGCTGTACCGCTCAGTAGGATGTATAGTTCATCTGAATAAGCCGCTGTACTCGGACTATATATAGTGTCTGAAACTAGGAGTCATGATTAATTAACTTACATATGTACAACACGATGATTCACTGAACATGGATGCGATCCAGAACTTTAGGTGTATAATAACGATCATAGAGTAACAGCCCATTACACCGGTAAGTTAAATCTGAGTCTCCCTGAGTATGTTGGCTTCTACCGCACACTGAGCCCTGATTGAGCTGTTGCTTCTGTTAATCGAGTGATTCAAATCAGACTGAACATAACATGCTGGTTGAGAAGTGGACGCAATTTAGTGATTCTCAGGCAGAACAATTAAATAACCACCTTAATCTAATCTATGTCTGAGAGTAATGTTTTCATCTCGGCTTGTTTAATCAATTAAAAAATATGCTTTCGCTGCAACAGACTACTTACCATCCAGGAGTACCTGGTGTGCGGTGCATCTTGGGATATGATTCTTGCAATACCCTGTACTTGTTAAGCGATTATGGAAGATTGATTGATGGGTTTATATAGATAAGCCTTAAATAGCCTAAACGCACATGTTCCGGTTAAAACAAAAATAAAAATGGATATTTCATTCAGTGAAATACTTTTTCCTGAAAAAGGCGTATATAGCAACGTATGTGCGTGAGTATATGTGTGTGCGCGTGTGTGTGTGTGTATATATATATATATATATATATATATGCACACACACATATGTACTATGTACACGCATAATGACTTGCAAAAATATTCAGATTCATTGCACATTTAATTTTGTTTGTTGTTTGTTGTCACAACATTGCAGCAACATATAACGAAAAAAACAGGTTACTGACGTGTAATATGTGCATGCAGTATATGTGCGACATTACAGGTGTTCAGACTATTCCCAGTGGTAAATAGGCCTATGTTGCGGTGTGCAGAAGTAGCTTGTGGAGCAGTATATTATGTCATGGCATGTTACTGTTTGCTAGAGGGGCATTTCTCATGATTTCAGAAACAATATCCTGTCATGTAGTGATTTTTAATCAAAAACAAAGATATTGAAAGCACTTCACTGGTCTCATAAAAGCATAACAAAAATAGTGTTATGGGAAGAAAGGTCCCTTTTTCAGAACGGTGTATTGAAGGGTTTGCTTCTTAGCAAACTTGAAAAGAACAGACAGGTACAGGTTTGTGGCCATACAGAATCATCCAGGCAGATGCCGTTTAATTTAAATCAAAGAGGTTACAGCTTCAGTGGGATGGTTTACGAATAAGGAAGCTGGCAGGTCAAAGACCTGCGAGGGCTATAAAGGGAATCCGTAGGAAGACCATTTTCCACCAGCTTCAGAAAATGTGTAATGGTGTAGGCAGACATCACAGCTGAGTGACAGTGCAGGACTTATATCCAGAGCATGATGGAGTGGTGGAGAGCTACTCGAATAAGATCAGATATTGACTTTATGGGCTATGCAATCAATATATCTTTTTTTCCTTCGGCTTTTTTGAAGAACTTTCAATGGAGCTGATCGCATTATGTCGTACATCTGAGAATTCAGGTGAATAAAACGCGGCATTAAAAAAATGCGTCATGTGTCTCAGGAAACGAGATACTAAAGAAAGCTAAAAAAATGAGACGAGTCGTTTACTAAAGCAAATTAGGTTGGGTTTCTCACTCAAGAGCTAAACAGCAGTGGCCCACCAAACGTTGCTCTGTCTTTACCCAATAGTGACGAGCATGTATATGTATAATTGCTAAAAGGTAAAGCAACAATTACTGGATGTGTGAGGTCACGGGTGTGTGTGTCCAGCTATCTGTGAGATGTGGTACCTCTGTGGAATTTTGCAATTGGCCTTATAATGCATACATCCTGCTGAGGCATTTGGGTATAAAAATCATTATAGTATATTCCAGGTACTGTAATCTCTTTGCTGCAGGCTGGCCTGCCTGGTCTTCCTGACTATGGTCATTTATTCAACATTATTATCTCCTCAGCACCATCTTTTACCTTCTGGTCACAGAGGGAAAATCTATACGGAATCTCCACTTGAATGATAATGGTCATATCTTCCAGGCTTTCATTGGTAGTACTCATAGCTTTAGAAATCAGATGGCAGTGGATCAATAGTCCAGTTTCTTGTATTTTTTTTTACAACAGGAAACAACAGCTAGATCCAGCCTGGTGTGTGGTGGCTTAGTAGAGCACCAGATCTGTGTAGAGGGGGATTCTGGGTGCTTGCAAGTCCAAGCTCATTGATGGCACCACACCCAAGGGTATCTACGAGACAACAAGCACACAATGTAGCAGAGGCCTTCCAGTATGAGGAGAGTGGTCTACCTAAGCTTCCAGTTACATCCCCTTCTTCATCTTTCTTTTTGTTCACGTCTGTCTGCGAACCGCAGATGCAGTGATTCCACACACTGACATTGTTCACGGTTCAACGGTATTTCTCGCGCCGTCCCGTTTTTGTGTATCTCATTGAGCCAGCAGCTGGAATGTGCCCAAATCATGTGTCATTGTTTAAAATAATTTAATAAGCACTTTGTTTTATGGGAGCGTTCTAGTTTCATTGCTGTTTTTAAGCCAATAACGCAAAGCTCTCTCCAATTCTTTCTACACTTCATTTTATTTTATGACATTATATTTTAGTACTCGGCAGCATCATCAAGGAATGCTCCTCTGCTTTTTTCCCCAGTGCAGGCACAAAAGAAAATTACTGAAAACAATGCAATCACAGTTTGGCCAATTGTGTAGTTTTACTGTATGAATAGCACTTAAAGAGCGTTATCTCTCGTGGTTAGAAGTCACTGTTGCGATTGTTTGAGATGCCGCTGGCCAAATCAATGAATTCAGACTGGCTTTAGAGATGCTTCAGACACTTCATACTCTGTTCTGCTGTGACAGAGGGACGTTGACACCTGCGATATTAAAGCTGGGGTGTAATGGCTGCTATCTCTTGTTGTAGGGAATACCGTATTTACCTGTGTATTTGTCATTTGCATTTGCGTGTGGGCATGTCTCTTGTTGTAGGGAATACCGTATTTACCTGTGCATTTGTCATTCGCATTTGTGTGTGGGCAGTGGGGGGCGGTGAGTGGTTCAACAGGTTAGGTCACTGTGTCTGTGATCAGAAGGTTTTGAATACCAAGGTCAGCACAATGATTACAGTCTCGGGCCTCTAAGTGAGGCCCCTAACCCCCAGCTGCTTCTGGGACTCTCTGATCCCACTTTCTCAAAAAAACATCACTTTGGATAAAAGCTAAACAATATATAAATACACATATATACACACACACACACACACAAACAAGCAGTCCCCAGGTTATAATCGGGTTCCATTCCTAGTGTGTCTTTAAGACCAACTTGTAGGTAAATTGGAAAAAGAATAATACAGTACATAATAATAATTGTACAGTATTAATAAAAGTAACTACTTATGGTACGGTACTGTAATTTGAGCCAACGAATCGCTGAAGCTGGGCAATCTTTTAACAAGTGTCATGAATTAGGGCCTGTGTTCATTAATATGAACCACTGTATTTCATCCTAATTATTTGATCTAATAGAGTTTATGGCCATCCGTTAGTAAGCACAAGATGTTCTTAAGTTGACTGTTCTTAACCCAAGGACTGCCTGTATATATATACGTTCTGTGAAGATTAAATGAAATCATGCAAATGTATTTGTCTGCAGTGATTGCAGGAGTCAATAAAAAGTCATTATATGAGATTTTCAATGTCTCATGGTCATGGCATATGTTCTGCATGTGTAGGGCTGGTGACTGACACCTTGTCATGGTGTTTAGTGTATGTATAGGGCATGACGATGGAAGTGGTTATTGTGTTTAGTATCTGCATGTTTTATGATTGATGTGGTTGCTGTGTTAAGACTGTGCTGGGTTTCATGCATGAATGAAATGTATATTTGAATGTATTCTTGTCTTTGCAAAAGCACTTGAATTGCCTTGTGTCTGAATTGTGCTATATAAATAAACTTGCCTTGCCTTGCCTGACATATTCAGACTGTGTGTAGGGTGTTTTGTTTGCTGTGTGTGTAAGGTTTGATGATCAATGTTGTCGAGTTTAGTATACCAGTAAAATTTGATGATTGATGTTGTCGTGTTCAGTATATCAGTATAGTTTGATGATTGATATAGTTACTGTGTTTAGTGTGTTCAGGGCTTGATGTTTGACATGGTTGCTGTGTTATGTCTGTGTGTAGAATTTGATGGTTACTGTATTTTGTCAATATGTAGGGTTTGACGGTTGCTGTGTTTTGTCTGCGTGTAGGGTTTGATGATTGCTGTGTTTTGTCTGTGTGTAGGGTTTGATGGTTGCTGTGTTTTGTCTGTGTGTAGGGTTTGATGATTGCTTTGTTTTGTCTGTGTGTAGGGTTTGGTGGTTGCTGTGTTTTGTCTGTGTGTAGGGTTTGATGATTGCTGTGTTTTGTCTGTGTGTAGGGTTTGATGGTTGCTGTGTTTTGTCTGTGTGTAGGGTTTAAAGATTGCTGTGTTTTGTCTGTGTGTAGGGTTTGATGGTTGCTGTGTTTCGTCTGTGTGTAGGGTTTGATGGTGTGTGTAGCCCATGATGTGTTTCGAGAGTGTGTGTTTGTGTGTGTGTGAGAGGCTTAGCCGTGACAAAGGGATGCCATTTTGAAGGGTCCGGTTTAGCCTGCAACACGTCATTACTGTGATGGAGTGGAGGAGGGTGCAGTAATGTGTCCTCATTGGCCCTCCTGTCTTGTAGCAGTAGTGTCTGTACATGGGAGCTCAGTGGAGGCGGCTTTGCTAACCCTCAGTCACTTCCTCATCCATGTGCTCACTTTGTCACCAGGATGCTGACTTCAGACAACAATTCTGCAATGCAATGATTCCCTGGATTTTATCTGGAGCATTTGTACCTTCTGGGCACAAACTGGAAAGTTTGCTTGACAAAAAAAAAACAGTTTTATCGCCATAGATGTGATCCCTGCTCCATGCCCAATGATACATATTACCCGTGTCCTCTTTTAGATTCATTTAGACCAATAGTTAAAGGGGGCAGTAAATGACTCCACGAGTTAAGCTCTGTGGGTATGGTTAGAAGATTGCTGGTACAAATCCCATGGTTGGCAGAGCAATTTCTAAAGCAGAACCCTTTCTCAATTTTACATCATTTAGGATTTAAAAAGTAACCTAATTCCTGTCATTTAAAGACTAAGATTAAAGAATCCAACAGACAAATTGCAATATAACTTATTTCAGGAATTCTTCGGTCCTTCAAACTGACACGGGGTGCTGTGTGCTTCATGAACCATCTCTTTCCTGGCAAAGTCACAATGAATACATATTAGAATATAGCACCTACATAAAGCTGCATCCTATTCCACCATGATGCACAAACGTTTCCACAGACCCGCACCAATATGACCGCGATTTTGCTGTAGAGGCAGAAGGAGGAAGTGAGGAGGTCCCTACTATGAGATCTTGGTGACCTCTGGCTACACTGGGGGAGGAGAGTAGCCTAACATTGCTCAAAAGGCAGCATATCAGGTAGCTTGATATGGGTAGTCGGTACAGTAGAGTAACCGCTAGTGTTTACTCTCCTAATGGACTGAAATTTGCCTCTCGCACAGCTCACCAGACTCCATAAAGGTGTCACGGAGATGGAGAAGAGTTTCCCACAGAGGTGGAACGTGTAAAACACAAAGTGGCGTCTCTCTGGCGTGACTCAGGGTTCAGGAAACTCCAATTTGGGAAGCCTCTCTGTGGGACAGGTTCCAGGGAATATCTGGATGAGGAGGAGGCAGTGGCTGGGCGGGGGGGGCTGAGTTTATGGTGACGCTCTGTTTGTAATTCCTGCCTGGTGGATAACAATACAGCACTTAGCTCTCCAGAGGTTAATGGAAATTTTATGGGCTCGCTCTGCAATCATGTGACCCCTGGTGTCTCCCTCCGTCTCCCGGTGGCTTGTAACAGGCCAGATCAGACGGATGCCGCCCCCACGCACTCCTTCAGAGACGGAACCAGCTTCATACCAGAGAGATACAGAAAATAAGGGTTACGGGGTTGGGCTCGAGGGCTGGGGGACAGAGGGACTGTTTCTGGATCGCTTTGATCAGACTGTCGGGAAAGAAATTTACGGCGACACAACGGCCCGGCACTCGGTGCGAGCCGCTCCAAATGGAAAGCCGGCGGAGAAATCAATTCCTCACGGGCCGCGGACTCTGCGGGATCACAGAGCTCCTGGGGAATTAATGGTCAAAGAGGGATAAATAGCGGAGGGTCGCATCATAAAGTAAGATGAAGGATTATGTCACGAACCAAGCGAAACTTTTAATAACTCAAAATGGCTCCCCCTTAATGGCTTTTATTCATTTTAATCATTAGTGTGTCAATGATGATTATGGGCCCATTTAACGAGCATGATTGACGGACACATTCCGCTGCGTCCACAGGCTAGCCCGACCCGAGGGTGACGGCATCGAGCAAACCGCCCCGCCCCCGCCGGCGCCCAATCGGAGAACATCTCAGAGGGGAGACGCTCGGCACTGCCAAGTACGAAGCCGAGACATAATTATCGTTTGCTACTCTAGATCAGCGGTGCCCAACTCCCATCCTGGAGGGCCAGAATCCAACACAGTTTGCAGATTTCCCTGCTCAAACACATCTCACTCAGCTAATTGCCAGGTTTAATAGATATGTTTGAGCAGGGAAATCTGTAAGACTGTGTTGGATTCTGGAGTTGGGCACCCGTGATCTAGATGATCCTGGCTGATTGGGACGCGTGCAAACGGACACCCACTCGCAAAACGCCAATTACGTCGGCCAGATGAGTGGATTTTTTTTTTTAACGCTCACTGCGGGAACGGTCGTTCTGGAAGCCCGGTATTGCTACGGCCGGCCACATGCTGTCGCCCAAACGGCCTCCGGCAACATTAATGGGGAGGAACAGATACTGGAACACACAAGGGAATCGCTTTATGGATGAAATTCCGCACCCACTTCTACAGTGGAAAGACAATTATTCAGGAATTATGTGCATGATGCTTCAACATGACTTCTGGATGTGTATGTGGCGGAAAAACACTGCTAAGCTTCTGGACGTCAGAGCAACCCAGCTGAGGCACTTCACTGAAGTCTACTGTGGCATAATCCCACCTGGGATATGAACCAGCAACCACTGGGTTATAGAGGCTATGGGCTTAATTGGCGAGCCTCTAAACGAGGCATTACTGGCAGATCGCAGCAAAATGGGAATCTGCCCAGTATGACATCTTCTGAGGGGGTGCCAAAGCGATCCCACCCACCACTTTAACCAACAGCTTTTGGGCGGGGGGGCGTGCCAGTGGGGAAACTTTCCTAAGGTGCTTCATGCACTACTGGGGCTCATGCTAAGCTACCATTCAAGATGCTAACTAAGACTAACACTGGTCTATATTGTAATGAAATGATAACCAAAGCTGTGTACAAAGGAGTGTACTGTGCTCCCTACAATGATTGTAGTATAGTACGCTACCTTCCCAGATGAAGTGAAAAGTGATTAATTGTTATTGTTGACACACCACAGCACAACAACAAAATGGGTCCTCTGCATTTAATCCATGTGTGACATTGTGGCATAGCAGTGGGCAGCTAATTCAGCCCCGAGGGAGCAGTACCTTACTCAGGGTACCTCAGTGGTACTTGCAGGTCGGGGACTCAAACCGGCAACCTTTCAATCACATGTTCGCTTTCCTGAGCATTCAGCCACGATTGGCCCAATAATAATAACCAAGATACTAAGTGACATGTAAGCTAAACAGTAAACTACTCTATGATCTCCAAGACATTGACATCATTGACAAGACACGCCCAGCTGCTGGCATTGGTTCAACATGAATGTAGAGCACATCATGGAGGCAAGTAGGAGCATGTGATATCCATACCCAACCTGACTGGCTTGCTAAGGACTGTAAGAGGTGAGTAGAGGTCAACGTACTAGATTTAAAATTCAAGTCTATATGTGGCACCTTAAAGGGATTGCAGCAGGAAATTGTTTTGGGAGATACTAAGTCGAGATGGCAGAAAAGTGTCCTTCAGAAAAATACTTGATTCGGGAGATACAAAGTCAAAACAGCAGAAAAGTGTCCTTCGGAAAAATATTCTCTTTGGGGAGATACCAAGTCATGGGGGCAAAAACTCATGACATCATCATCACAACATTTTCAGACTCTGACAGCCCACCCTGGCAGGATGCTAGAGTGGGGGGGTGTTGGATCAGCGGAACCTGCCGTTCCGGAAGGCACAGAGCCATTTGTCATGCACACACACCAATAGGACCTGAGGCAGCGACGACCCGTTTATAAATAACAGCGCCTGTGTATTTATCTGATTTTACAGCTTGGTGCCATGGGATGGGAGCATTTCTGTGAATGGAGCAGCGCCCTAATGGTGAATAAGCGTCTGCAGTGGGGCGCCGATGAAGATTCAGCTGTGTGGATGAGAGGTCTGCATTATGCGTGACAGTCTACTCGCCACCCTATCGTCCCACAGCCACAGGAGGCAAGCGCCCTGTTCCGCTCCATCGCAGGACCTTCCGGGCTGATGAACACTGGAAACACTCTGTCCTCTTCTTTCACCACTTGGTTTCTTTTCGTCGTCTGATCTGAATCCGCTCTTTTGCTCACCGTTGATATGCAATATTACTTTTCTCTTCCATCCATCCATCCATCCTGGGGGGGGGGGGCTCACAGGCCACATGGCTGGGGTACACCCTAAACGGGATGTCAGTTCTTTGCAGGGCAAAACCACATGTAGATACACTCACAATTATACCTTTCATTCAAAGCAAATTAAATCACACTGAAGCAAATAAAATCTACTGACACACAAAGCAGGGAATGACAAAGTGCTTTACAATAATTCAGCTACAGTCAAGCATCCAAGACACTTTCACGGACCCACTGAAGCAGAGAATATACTTCAACTGTTCACATCCACATCACACCAGCTACTTACAGTATAATTACTCAAATGCCTACATCCAAAACTGCGTCTACTCATGTATAACATGGTTCACATTTGAAGCACACGGCATCAGCTGCAGGCATGATGTGCCCCCAAACCCACCCCTGGCTCTGCATCTAGAGAACCGCAATGTCGCATGTCTGCGGTCCGCCTCAGAAATGCATTTCGGTCAAACCTGCGACCGGAAAATAAGCAGGTATAGAAAATGGATGGATGGATGTCTAGGTGAAGCTAAGGGCCCAATACAATCAGCAGATACAGGGCACCCCGTACTCTTCATGAGCAATCTAGTAATTATGTATCTATGTTTCAGGCCCTGGTGTGTTGCCACAATGTAGTATCACACCTGCATGGTTGTGGGTTCGAATCCTGGCCTCTGTAGGCTGTGTGTGGAGGGTGCATGTTCTCTCCAGGTTTCAGTGGTTTTCCTCTGGATAACCCAGTTTCCTAAGTGGTAGAGAAGATGGATGGAGAATTTAGAGGCTGTAGTAATTAGGAATATTACTTAACCTATGTCTCAGGCAGCAGAGAAGCAAATGCAACACACACACACACACATACACAAACCCACAGCTACAAGGCGGGCTGGCCCTAAGAGCAGGATAATCTGGGCGACTTCCTCTTTCGAGAAGTACCCGAACACACGTCTCGTTAAACTAAACGATTAAGGGTGTTTACATGGCCCCTAATGTCCGAGGGCGCCGGGAAGAGACGCGGCGTCGCGCTGAAGCAAATCAATACGTTTACGAAAGAGTCCGAGTCGCTCAATTAACAGAGACAAGGATCAGACATTAACCCAATTGGCCATGAAGAAAACATTTTAAGAGGCGGCTAATGGCATTTAATTAAATCCTATATTACAGCCTTGAGTCCAGCATTACAAATCTTATGAGCACTAATGGCTCAAAAATATTTCTCACTTTCAGGCGGCTTAATTATTTAACAGGTCCGTCTCAAATACCGGCACTCGGGTGACACACGCCGTCCCTTCCCCGAATTTATACATACGGCTTCCTGTGACACCCCCGTTTTGGCCTCCAACGGTTCTTCCGCTTCCTCCGTGGCTCCGGTTCCGGTGTCGTCACGGCCACGTCAGAGACGGATAGCCATCCGCCGGCTGAGACCCGGGAGCATTTAGAACCTCCCCGTAGAGTCCGGCGAAGTGTCAGACGGCCATGGCGCTGTGATTATTCACCGGCGGGCCGAGCCGATGTCCCAGCTCGTGTCATGCGAAAAAGAGCCCCATGATGGATACTGATGGGCCCCATGATTACTCTTGCAATAAGCGTAATTAATATAACGAAGTGGGGCCCGGGTGCAGGGCGGGTGATGAATTTGGGGTGTGCTGGAAGTCACAATCTCCCGCAGCCGCCGTTACTCAAGGGTGGT
>JAODKL010000047.1:2436867-2464907 GCA_026780765.1 Petrocephalus schoutedeni
CCACCCAAAGCGTTTTGTGGTCCCTCAGACCTTTTGCTTTCTAACAGGAAACTTCTCTAGTGTGCTGCGGTGGGCCAACGCTGCCCCCACGTGGCCGTTTCTGGAACTGCGCCCTGCGCACACTTGCCCAAACGAGAAGCCGGACTGGACAAAAAGAAAAAAAAAGGAAAAGCTTGAAAAGAAAAAAAAACGACAAAAAAGGAGGGAAAGAAAAAACCCACAACATCCACTGAAATTACAAATGCAGTAAAACCGAGGAGCTGAGTGGCATGGGAGGCCAGGATTCACAGAGGATTTCCCATCGGCTGGGCTTTGCCTGAGGGCCTAAAAGAAACCACTTAGCTGTTTGAGAGCACCGAACAAAAAACTTCTGCAGAGCAAAAAAAAAATAAAAAATTGGGGTGATGGGGGGGGAAAAAAGCGAAAACGTGTCTATTAATTTAGAAAATGCCTTATCTTTGACTCAGGAGGCTTAAAATATACTACATTTCATTTCTATATTTTTTACCTGACACAATCTGGGCAAAGCTGCACCCAGAACACCACGGCACTTCCTGTGGTTGTACCCATATGCAGCCCGTCGGCGGGTTCTACTAGTTAGACTATAACAGATGGCGATTGCATGATGACTAACTAACCCATGAGCAGACAGGCGGTGCGTAGCGCCTGCCGGTGTCAGGAGAGCGTGTCAGGGTGCAGGACCAAAATCGGCCGGCCCGCCGTTACTTCCGAGCGCAACATTAAACGCGGTGAGCGACGGCCCAGCTTCAGGGCACCACAAGGCTGCTTCGGCCACCGGGACAAGCAGGTGACCCCGAATGACGGCCAATGACGGAGAAGCATCCACCGTTCCCATCTTGAGGCCCCCCCCCCCCGATACGGGCTCCCGGCTGGCGTGTTCAAGGCCTGCCTGTCTAATGGCTTGCAGATGCTCCGTTTCTCAGGGTTTTTATTTAGAATCATTAAAGTGTGGAGAGGGGCTGGGGTGGGGGGGCGATCGGCATCGCCCCGGCACGGCTAATGAGTCCCTGGCAGAGCCCGGCCCTTGCCGGTTTACGTGCGTCCTGTGAGTAAACAAGCTTTTCTGCGCAGTTTAACTTGGGCCGTTTCAGCGCAGATGGAAACCACACAGACCCGCCCCCCCCCCCCCAGCGATCCGAGTCCCCAGGCCGCTGGACACGGGGGCTGCCAGCGCCTCCGGACTGGGGCGGAATGCAGGCCGGGCCCCGCGAGGCCGACGCTGAGGAATCGGCGGGGAGGCGGAGGCGGCCTGGTTCCCACAGCAACGGCACGGCCGCTGTTCTGGAGATGGACGCTGTCCCAGCTTCAGGACAAACCACAAACAGCCAGGTTGTGTTCCCGAACTGCACATGCTCAGCTAATGACACAAACCTGGGTGCGAGACCATTCAACTGTATGACCCCGCCCATCTGTATGACCCCGCCCATCTGCATGACCCCGCCCATCTGTAACCCTGAGGGGGGGCACTGTGTGTACCAGCTTAACACCGACTCCCTCAGTGGCTCACTGATCAATACACTGCAGCACTTCATAAATCAGAGTGCACTGCTGTGCGGGGTGGGGGGGGGGGGGGGTATACAGGTGGTCCGCAGAGGTGGTCTTTAATTGCCCTTTTATTATTGCACTTTATTCATTTAACTGCCTGCTTCTGGGAAGCAAAAACTTCCGCTTTACATACGAGCATTTGTGTGCGTGTGTGTGTGAGAGAGAGAGATGCTTACTAATACTCCTTGTGAATTTGGCACCTTTTGTTTGTTCATCAACTCCATCTGAACTAGTGCGGGGCTGGGGCGTCACCCGCTGCACCCAGGCCCTCACCCCTAAGGTGGCGTGTCGCGTGGGGGTGTTTGGCAAAGTGCAGACTCAGCACATCAAATCAAGGAAATGACAGTTACCTGATATATAACGGCACCCTCCACAGGTGCCACTGTAACGAAATAATCAGTGTTACTCACCCCACCTGCCTCCGCGTTTGCCCCAGAGAATGGGATCCGCTGGGGCGGGGGGGGGGACAGGGGTAACTCTGCATTTGCCCCAGGGAGTGGGGCGTGGGGGCACTCTGCGGGGACTCTGCGGGGACTCTGCGGGGACTCTGCGGGGACTCTGCGGGACGGGAGACTCTGGGGAGACTCTGGGGAGACTCTGGGGAGACTCTGGGGAGACTCTGGGGAGACTCTGCGTCTGCCCCAGAGATATATACAGGTTCGCATGGCATTGATTAGCTGCCTTTGAACGACGAAGCAGGACAGCAGTGGCTCCCTGAGCCAAAGAGGAGCAGAGCCAGTCTGGCTGTATCGGCTGGGCTGGTGGAGGAACCTGCCTTCCATCCCCTGGCCATCAGGAGCGTGCTGACCCAGCAAACAGCCACCATGTGGGGACGCCATTGCTCACGATGCGAATTTAATCAGCTAAAGGTCAAAAACACACAGCGAGTCTCATCAAACACAAATGGGCAGCCAGATGAGGTGTAGAACCCAGTGACACATTCGGTACAGACGAGAATCCCGGGTGGCCTGACGTCACCTGGCCAAACCCACGTCACGCGGGTTTTTAAATTAGCTACTGTGCCCATCGTTATCCTGAGGGCGGAATCCAGGCCGCGCCCTGCCAATTACGAAGGCCCCGATTGGACAATAACATCAGGGCATAGCTTTACGAGAACTGTCTGGAAAACCCGGGCCGGGGTTTTGGGGTGTGGGGAGGGGTGGGGTTAAAAAAAAGGGGGTATAATTGGGTCCACCAGGTACGGGGGATGGTGGCAGTAAATGTTCCCCATTTTTATTATTTCCGCTTAGATTTTGGGGGTGGGGCGCATTCCAGAAGCTTCTAAATGAGCGTAGCACACACACACCCCCCCGCCCCCCGGCTCCGAAATGGCCAGAGCAGGGCCATTAAAGGCGCCCACACGTGCGTGTTCCAGTTAAACATAAAAGCGACTTAAAGCGCTTATCCTCGCAAGAAGAAAGGGGGAAAAGGAGGGAGGAGGGACGCTGAAAGCCGGCTACACGGCGGCCATAACTCACAGCTAAAATCCACAGCGACACGCCCGCCGCTGTTCCGACGACTCGCCGATGACCCGCGCACTGAGTGTTAAACGCCAAAACGCTATAAACCGCTATTCAGACCTGCAGTCTGCGGCACGGCGGCCCGGTGGGTCAAGTCAAGAGACAGACGTCCTAAGATGAGAAGTGATGTTCACCATGGGGTTGAGCACCGGGATCTGGAAGATGGTTCCCCCAGTAAACCAAACGGACCTCGGGGCCTCAAGGCCGGATTCGGCTGACGAAGCCGGCAATGGGCCTAGGCCTTTTCATTCGGTCAAATTAAGACTGAAATGCACATCTGATCCTTTTATTTTTCTGCGGGGGGGACTTCCCTAGGGTGACCACCTAATCCATGTCAGGGGGGACACTGTGAGCTACTTCAGGTTTTAGAAACTACTTTAAAACCGAAAGGCTCCCGTGCTTGGCTAAATTGTTTGGTTTGCCCTGTACTTTTACGGGTTTGGTTCCTTGATTGAAAGACTCAACCAGCTGTTTCACATTAACGTTAGTGGCATATGCATGATTATTGGAGACTGACCAATCAGCACACAGCAAGAACTCAGTCTTTAAGTGAAATCCATGTCCTTTTAATTGAAATGGTTAAAATGGTAGTTTGCAAACCCTGCCATGGCTCAAATCATCCCCCCTGACATGGATTAGGTGGTCACCCTAGACTACCCAGATATATGCTGCAGAGCCATGCTCTTTGGTCACACACAAAGAGTCAACTTCAAATGAAAAGTGCCACAACACAGACTATAGAGGCACACTGTACCAAACAGCAGCCCCTGAACACATCTAGGGCACCATGAAACCTGCTGGACTGGGAAAGGTTACAAAACTATTAAAAAAAAGACAGGAAGCCAGGAAGACACGGCCTGAATGGAGACAGCGGTGAGTCTTCCCAGAAGGGGCTTCCAGCCAGCATCAGTAAAATGCAGGGACAGAGAGAGTATTCTACAATAAGAGCCGCAGGCGCTTCTACAGTGGGCCAGACTGGGACACAGGCTCAATCAGAATGAGATTCTCATCAAGTTTTTCCCAAAGCCCAGCTCTGTGGCCCCTAATAGTCAAAAAGGAAAGATTCTGCCCAACCCAAGCCCTGTTGCGTCTGGCCAAAAGCAAACACCACATTCCAAAGTAAGAGCCTCCTACTGGCAGTCCAACACTGAGGAGACAAGGCCGTGATTTAGGGAGGCTGTGGTGCGCCAGCCGTCCCCGAGAAAGCGATCGTCACTTCTGCTCATCGCCGGGAAAATCTCGCAGGACGTCAGGCCGTCTGTGCCTAAGGGGAAGTAAAGCCCGGTACCCTGACCTTCCCACCGACACACTCAGGACTATACTATTATCAGTAATAATAATAAATTAAATTTTGTTAATTTCATAAAATAAATGTTTGATTTTTTCAAATAAAAAAAAAAGACTAAGAAATACTTCACTTTGGATGATGATCAAACAGCTTGTGTAAAAATAAACATAAAAAATGTGCACAAACCCTTTCCCTCTCTACTGCTACTACGGCTACTAATAAAATAGCTACAGTCCCCTGTGTCGGAATTATTCCTGATTTACTGGCGTTACAGCAATTAACTATTCCCTTGTGGGTATCAGAATTATACAAATCACATATTATCCACATTGCAGTACTGGAAGGGGCATTTGATTTACTCAGAATTTCAACGCAGGCTGAGAATCTTTCCCAAATCACTTTGGGGGTCTAAAATCCACAGGGACACTGGAGTAAATGGTTAACTGCGCCTTTCCACGGACAGTAACTTCTGCGGAAAACACACCAATTTGTTTTATACTCCTCGGGCTGAGTCAACACAATTAAACAAAGTTTAACTACGCGCAGCAAGCTCCAGCACCTCAGCCACTATTAGCATCGCCTGCTTTTTCCACAAGGTGCTGCGCCGTTTTACCTACATGATACAACGAGAGGAAGGGTCTGGTTCCATAAAGATGTTTTAAATTAGCCGGCCGGTAATTAAAAACAAAAAACTCGGGGAGATTTACACGCATTCTATTTATGTTTTTTTTTTTAAACATGGAGACTTTTTTTTTTTTGCTGTGGTACTGTGGCGCCTCCTACTGTCCACTCATGTGAACAGCATGCTAACGGGAGCTCAGCGGCCCAAGAATGTACGCTGTTCCTGCCAGGCTCCCAATTAAGACGAAGAATGTGTTTTAATGCCCTGTGAGCAGCAGGCCACCGGATGGGGGAAAGAATCGCGCAAAAGTTCCCTGTAATTAGCGCTCTCAGAGCTCGGCGGGACACGGCGACTTTCGCACTCGCGGGCGAAGCAGGACGGCGGATACAGGGGGGAGGGGAGGCATTTCTCCACTCTGGGACACACTAATTGCCTCATTATGGCCCAATGGATCATTTAGACCTTTCCTACTTAGACTCACACCTTGGAAATGAGCAAGGGGTGGAAATCAGAAAACGTGGAGGGCGCCTCAAAACGCAACGGGAAGCCAAACCCCCAGCCCCGATCAGCAGGCCGCCGCAGCCACGCGGGGAGACGCATCCGACGCTGACGGTAATTGGGGAGACACTTTGTCTCTCTCATGCTATGCGCTGCAGAGGATAGTGGTATCCCTGATTTAGTCACGGGACTGGGACCTTCAAAAGAAAAATAAAATTTTAAAAAAAGTTTATCAGAAGTGGGGGAAAAATATCCTGTGAAAACAGCAAAAGCAACACAAGATGTAGGAGAATAAAATGCAAGGAATTAATTCAGTAAAAATACAAAAAAAGCAGGAGTTACAGAAAAAGACTTACAAAAAAAAACCATACAATCCTGCCCCTGCATATTTCAGTTGCAGGCAAAGTATGAGTCTGCCCTCTGCTGGCCACTTGAGGGTAGTGCCATATAAATATAAAATACTCTATCAAGTAATATTTACTGTAACCATGTAAGAACAAGTTAGGATACAGAAAATTCACACTGATCTGAACAGCCAGTGCGCAGCCCCAGAGATCCAATGCAATACAAATAACCCACAGCCAATTTTGGTTTAAGCTGAGAGTAAGAAATTAATTTCTCTACACATGCTTCATAGGTCAGATAGAAAGGGGTGGGGCTTGGCGGAGAGGCAGGTAGGCCCAGGTGGAATGACAAGCTGGAAAAATGCCTCTGACAAAGTATCCCGACAAAGGATTTAATTCATACAGAACCACAGCAGAATAACAACCCTACAGTCTGAAAGTATGTGAACATGCAGGTATGTGAAGGAGCTACTCAGCTTCCCATAGTGAGTGTGTGTGTGTGTGTGTGCCCTGCAATCGCCTGGCATCCCATCTAGGATGACCCCCGCCTCACGCCCTGTGCCTCCCAGGACAGACCCTCGCCGGACATGACCTGAGAATCATGCATTTTATTTCATAGCCCAAGTGGCATGACATCCCATCGAAAGCCTCCACCACGCACAGGACATATGACCAGAAATGTAGTTCAGTTCTTGCATTCTTTTGCATCAAGTGGCCACAACACGGAAACCAGTGACTAGCGACGGTCAGAGTGCAGCACAGTGAAGCACCATCTCTGCCGACAGGAGCCACTTTGGCCACTAATGAAGCTCCGGCTGGCTTGTGAAAGCTGGTTGGATACATGGAACGATCCCCAGTGGTACTAAGTTTAAAGCAGGGTTGCTCCCCACTGGGGCGCACTGGACACCTTTCTCTAAGAGGCACAAAGACCAGGTGGGTGCTCTTCCAGGTGGGTTAAGTAGATGGGGTCCTTTCATCCCCTGATCACCACTGAGTGATGATCTGTCACGTGTCGGCCAAATGTCTGCCGCGCCGCGGGGGGAATTGAGCAAACTGCCCCGTCTCCTCCGAGTCTGGCTGGATGGAAGAGGGTAGCAAAGTCCTCACACCATAGATGAGGCTTCAAACCTTCTGAGATGGCATGGATGCGGAGGAAGACCAGAGGTTAGACTCGGCGTTCCAGATATGGGTAAGAATGGAGAGTTTTAGAAGTAATAAAGATGTTAAATGCCTCTGCTGTCCGCAAGGCAAGTCCACTGCATCTCTACGGTTACTTCGAGACCAGGGCTTACAGTAATCGCAATGAGCCACAACGACCACTGGATGGCAGAAGCGTCGCGCGGAAAATCAAAGCGATTACGACCCACACTGCGATTGTGTCAGACTAGGCATTAGCTGTATATACCGTCTGTACCGAGCTCCTTCTAAATGACAGACATTTTATAAGCGTGATCTCTGGAGGGTTGGTATGCCAGGGGTGTCACGTGAGAACGCTGCAGTCCAACGATAGCAACGGCGGCCCAGGCCAAGGGACAGCAAGAAACACAGGGGCCCACGGCGGCTTCCGATTATCTAAAATTGACTATTGATTTTTTTTTTTTAAAAGGAGTGTGCTGATGAGAAAGGTTGGAGGGGGTGTGTGGCTCTAAGGATACAGCCTGCAGAGTCAGCTCATTAACACCGGGGTCAACTCCGTAACCCCAGAGGAAATCTATAGGGCCAAAGCTCTCCTCATCAGCCGTTTCCAAGGCAGGTCAATAACGGGGGTCAGACGGACAAATCAGACAGATGGCAGCGCTGGAGCCATCATCCGGCCACGGAAGGGAAGGTGCCGGAAGATTGCGGCACCAGCCAAACAGTCCCTGGTTAGAGTAACCCAGAGGGGTCAGGGAAGAGACCCACCAATCACAGACAAGCCGTCAGTCATCAGTCTGAGTGCATGGAGGTGGTGGGGGGGGGCTATCTCTATTGTCTGAAAGGAAGCAGGTGTACAGCGCCATATCCGATGGAACCAGGCCTCCCAACCCCCCCCTACTGGTGACAGCTTGTCCCCATGGAAACCAGTTCAATGAAGCATGCCCCTATCACTGATGCCAAGCATGGACACACAGCTGTTCCTGCAGAGCACAGCGATGCATGCAAAGGACTGACCCCCCCCACTATAAATATGAACACACACACTCCCAGGAAAGCTGCACCCATACACAAGAACTACATATCCAGACATGCTTAGATTTACTAAACTAACACCTTAAAACTTAAGTATAATAAAGTGTGCTGGTTTAGTCTTAATTTACTTCACAGTACTTATTCGCAGTCATAACCATTTCATGTCCTTATTCTGCGTTTTTAGGGAGAAGGTCAGTTTCACGCCAAAATGCTTTTATGCTACAATGTGATATTTCCTGATAAAATGACTGATTACTTATTAGCAAGAACCTGTCATTTATTTATGGACTGAAATAACATTAACCAAATTCATCACTCGCTTCTTGTTCCAATGTGTGACTAAATGTGCAGATTAATCTTCAGAGCAAAACCATGTGATGCCGGCGAGACCAAATGAATTAAAATGCAAACCGATGGGTTAATAATACATGCATCTCTGGTAAGATGCACACGACACACGGGTTGCCAGTTCACCCTCCCGGTAACATAAGCTCTAACGTGCCAGACATGGCAACCCCAAATGCACCTGTGTGTCGCAGGGGCGCTGACAGGCCTCCTCCACCTTGCTAAAATCGAGACAGCAAAGGCCCTTTCACTGTGGACCAGGTGCTCTGGCTGGGGGGTGGGTGGGACACGCACACAAAGGGGGCGGCTCCCAAACCCAAAGAGGGCATGCGCGTACCCGGTCACATGCCGGCCCCCAATTTCATAGCTCTGACACGCCTCATACCTACGTCACAAATGGGCACCGCTATGCTCTGACAGGAAGTGAGAGTCAGTCCGAGAGAAGCAGTTTGAGGCGAGTTTCTGCTACATTGTGTCAGGGGAACAAAACTGGCCTCTCATGCAGCAGAGGCAGAGGTGGGTAATCCAGGTCCAAAGAGTGAAAATCCAGACCAGGATTTTGTTTCAACCAACCAGTTGCATATTAAGAGTCACAGTCACAGAGTGCTCAACTGGTTGGTTGAAGCAAAATCCTAGTCTGGATTTTTACTCTTTGGACCTGGATTACCCACCTCTGGTTCTAGGTATGCAGGAAAGTTACCCATTCACAAAAAGTCCCGAAAATGGCCTGACCCATCCATCCATCCATCCATCCATCATCTACTCATCCATCCATGCATCCCATTCCCACAGTGAACCTACAGGCCAGGGATGCTGATCTATCACAGAGCCCATTCTCCCACACTAAGGAAAACCCAGACACAATTAACCTGAAGCGTACATCTCTGGTCCATGGGCAGAGACCACGGTGCCTGGGGGGCAGCCGCATGGAGAGTGGGAGAGCGCGCAGACGCGTCAGGAACCGAACACACAACCAAAAAGAATGGAGGCCGCGGCGCCGCATCCTCAGGAGACCTGCGGCCACAAGCGTGTGGAAACACACAAGCGCTCCGGGCCATCAAGCAAGTCAGCCACAGGCGGACTTTAGGAGCCACCTCCAGGACCGAGATCAGCAGGCATCTGCGCGGCTTGGGGGGCGTGTCTCACAGCCTCCTCCGCACCTGACACTCACTCCGGGTTTCCCGTGGAGAAGAACCCTAAACGCGTCACGACAAAGACCCGTGGAAGAGGCCCAAACACCAGCCTGCAAATCCAATAATCCACCAGCCAATTAAAATAACTAAATCTGAGACATCCCCAGGCAGCTGAGGTATGGTGAACATATTTTACAAAGAGACATGCATTAAAAAGAAATTACTGACAGACTTCACAAGTACCAACCCCCCCCCATATAGTTATATAATACTGACAAACTGCAGATAGGCTTATAAGTTTATAGCCACACAAGTAAGATGTTCTAAGTTTAGATAAATTAAACTAAACCAGACTTAATATACTCTGTCATCAACTGTGACCTCTTCATTAATACCTCACTGGAACGTTGTTAATAAAAACTCAGCATCCCAAAAAAAGAAATAATAATAGATGTAAAAATATGCATGTGCACCTTTAGCATAAACCCTTACCAGTGGATCTACTATGTTATTTGCGAAAATAATGTACATAACACGTCCTGTGATCTGCTGGCATCCACGGGGGAGTGTCACAGATATTAATGCTTATTATTTATTATTAATATTTTTATTTTAAATGCTGTGCGGGAAATGACATTTAAAAGAGCCGTCTTAAAGCAGAAAGTAGACGAGCACGCTTAAGGGACGCGTTGAAATCCGCAACAAGTGATACAATGTATCCGGTGACAGCGCGGCTGCTACGGGGCGGCGTCGGCGTCCGCATGCAAACAGCTGGCCGCTCCCTACCGCCGTCCCGAAACGGGAGCCGCAATGTATCAAGCGGGCATCCGTCAGGCGGACTAGCGGCGATCTGGCTTCCGGCCGTGCGCTGATTTCGCCCGAGCTCGCCGCCCCCCTCCCCCGGCTCGTGCCCCCACCCGGCGGCGAAGTTTTAACGTGGCGGCCGTGCAGCATGCGGGGCGGGCGGCGGCCCTAGCGGCCCCGCGGCTTCCCCTTCCCCCCATCCCGGAAACGATCAAAAGGCCCCTTCATCGCGATTTAAGCTGCGTGCAAAATCCGCCGGCGGAGCCCCGGTGTGCTGGGTGGGAGGGGGGGTGGAGAGAAAGCGCCGCTGCAGGAGGATGGCGGTGCAGAGCCGGGCCTAGCCGCAGACGCAGCGGGGTGACAATCTCTCCGGACTGGGGGGGGAGGAAAGGGGGGATCGCGGCGGGGATGTGCGCCCGGCGCCCGGCCCTTTTGTTCCACCGGCACAGACACGCCGCTCCGCCGTGCATTAGAATAAAAATACCATCCGGAATCATGCGATCGGCGACTGCGGCGCACGGAGGCGAGGGCGCTGTCAGCACGCAGCGGCGGCATGGCTGCCGGGGGCTGGCTCCCTGCGAGCCCGCAGAGCCCGTCGGGCGCGCTGCGCCTTTTCCCCGGCCGATCCCTCCCTCCCTCCTTGCACCCCCCACCAGCGGCTGCAGCGGCACCCCCGCCCCGCCGCCGGCGCCTTACCGATGTGGCTGTCCTCGATGTGCACGATCAGCTCGGCCAGCGACTCGAAGTGGAGCCCGCAGCCGCGGAACCGGCAGGAATTGGAGAAGAAGGAGGCGGCGGCGATGCCCGTCATGGTGGTGCATTTAACGCGGCAGGAGCAGCGGGGGGGGCGAGGAGGGAGCGCAGCGCGGAGACACCGGCGGCCAGGCAGCGGCGGCGGCGGCGGCGGCTGGAGCAGCGGCTCGACCTGGAGGGGAGGGGAGCGGAGCAGAGGGGAGGGGAGGGGAGCGGGGGGAGGGGAGGAGAGCCCCGTGACGTCATCGGTACCTGTTGCCCGCTGCGCCTTCCGACTTGCAGCGCTTTGGCTGTCCGATGCCATCCAGCATGTGTGCGATCCGGTGCAACACCGCCGGTCGCTCCTTAGAATGACCACGGCTGAGTTACAGCGCGACCCGCACGGAGCTCTTATGCTGCGACGTTCTCCAGGTCGCATGTGCGTCCAGGGGCCATATACGCTCTCATAGGGGTTTTAGGTATTTCTTGTGCATGACAGTCTATATTAGTAGCTGCACAATTTTTATGTAATTAATGTACCCCCCCAACACACACACACACACACACAAAGTTACTATTACGATTACATCTTTATGTTTCTGTAACTTACGGCGATTTTACAGTTTCTTATAGCGATCTGTATTCAGGAAAGACACTAGTTACAAAAACGGGGACAATCCAAGAAAGGATGCAAATGGCCAGAGGAAAAAAACAGCACGTTGTTTAATGCGAGGAGTGACACGCCTTAGAGAAATACAGAAATGGTACAGTAGCAGTAATTTAAAAGTAACGAAGGGGTGCACACTAGCTAATCGTTTGGATGCTATAATACACCAGTTACTCCTTTAATTCAATTCCATTTTATTTATATACAATAGATTAACAATTAATGGTGGAAATATAAACATCTGTATTTGTTCTAGATATTCCGGTAGCTTTACCTTTAAGTGTCAGCCGAATAAAAGTCCCGTTATTCCCACCTCCGGCAGTGCCGCCTGCTCGCCGCGCCGTGCTGCTGCCAGCGCCGTACGTGTGCGCGCATTCACAAAATGGCGTTCAGCCATTTACGCGTCCGTGCGCGCACACATCGCGACGTTTTTGGTCAATGCGGCCACTGGATGGCGCTCCACGCTGTTAAACCTCCTCGCTGAACTTCAGGCGCCCAAGCAGCATGGAGTGAAGGAACTGAAGTTTAATGTCCACATCTGACTCTTTGCATGCATGCAAGAGCAAAAATGTGCAAACGATGCTGGGTAAGAACCAGGTTCTGTTCCTGACAAGATCTCAGTTTATTGATTGTTTCTAATATCAGCGCAACGTCACCTACTTCGGTCCAGCAGTAGACCACACCTCGATTTCCTCAAGTAAAGAATGAATGTCATTAGTGAGTCACTGCAAGTGATATGATATTGCCCCTGACAAGGACACATCCATCAAGATAATTTTACATCCCTGGAGGCAACGCGACAGAAGGAACACAGCAAAGCACCAGCAGTGATCACGTTAAAAACGAATTTAAAAATGTCTTGCCGACCTTAAGAAAACAAATATGAAGAATGCCGGGAAGGGATAATATTCCTCTCTACGCGTATTAAGTGAAGCGTGCTCTTTGGACGCCATTTTAATAATATAAAATTCAAAACTTTGTTATTGGATCGGGTCTTGAAATAGGATCACTTTTTAGAATTACTCTGTGGTTCTTTTTACATGTATGTCTGGTTAGTTGATGGTTAAGGAATTGTTTGAAGTTAAGGTTACATTATATAAATGCATAATAGAACATGTTGCGTGCTTTGTTTAAGAAATACATTTTGTCTAAATTTTAAAAATAATGTTTCAATGTTTATTTGCCATGCCAAGACTGATCACTTGACTCTCTCTCTCTCTCTCTCTCACACACACACACACCTTTCCAAAATGTCCTCAAGTGGCTCAGTTAAAACATTGAGTTGAAACCTACTGGGAATCGGTGGAAAAGCGTTGCTCATGAGATGGAGAGTGAACTTGAGTGTTTCTGCCAGCGAGCATGGCCAAGTGTAGCCCAAACTGCTATGTGAAATTGTTACAGGCCAAACAGAATTCAGAACCGCGTTCGGCATTTAAGAGTCAAACTGAATCATTTTTGTTTGGCCTTTCTCGCTGTCCATTTCTCATTTTCCAAAGAGGCAAACATGATCTAAGTTCTGCTTCATGTGAATATCCCAGCATCTCCTTTATTAAAGAGCAGTGTTTAATGGATATTATCTTAATAATGATTGCAGTGGTTAGCACTGTTGCCTCACACCTCTGGGACCAGGGTTCGAGTCTCCGCCCAGGCTCCATGTGTGCGGTGTTTGCATGTTCCTTCCTCTGGGTGACTCTCCCACAGGCCAAAAGCACGTTAAGGTTCATTTGTGCTGATGCACCCTGCAATGGGCTAGCATTCCATCCTGGCTTACACCCTGCCTTGCACCCGCAGCCTACAGGATAGGTCCCGGGCCTACATACCCCTTTATAAGACAAGCAGGTATAGATGGATGGATTTTTTGTTACCAATAATAGTATTAATATTTTTATACTAACAAAATAGTTCTGCCAACAACGCGGAATATATAAAACTTTTGCTCATAAAACCTAAATATTATCACCATCTTTCAGTCCATATCAAGAAAGCCTGTATACAGGGCTTTGAGTATTATAATAAAATACCACTTTATTACGTTATAGCTTAATTACAGTAACAGCAAGTTGCTGGGGAGTTTTGTATACCTGATGACACTAGAGCATGTGTCTATGGAGTCTCAGAATTCATTTGTTTAGTAAGCTATAATTAAAATATGACATACCCATTTCAAAGAACTACATTCTTGATATGCACTTTGGCTGTGTTTAGGTTCAGTAAACCCAAATGCACGCAAATACGTGCTTAGCGATTTTTTCTGTATTTATTCCAAAATCAAGTCAAGTTCTTTTATTGTCACATATATTTTGCAATACAGCAGAATTCTTATGCTACAGTTGCTGGTCAGGGAAGGGTAGTGCAGGTCAGGTAGGGGAAGGGGTGCAAGTACTGAGCTAAGAGTCACACTGGACAAGGGGGATATATGACAATCAATAAGGCTAGTGGGACAACATTATACAAAACAAAGCAGGAATACAACACTATACATAACGTACAAGACATAACAGTATTCATATATTCAATAACCAGAAGAATCTAAATCAAAATAATGAAAATTGATTATTAGCGTTATTTTATGTTGATTCCTAAGTTGCTGTAACATTTTTGTAATCCACATCTTATACCTTGTGGCGTTATTTCACAATTCTGATAATCTGTCATGAGTTAGGTGTAGGTATTCTGCATTACAAGAGCAAATATATAGACATTATGGCGGGGAAATCGTTCTGAAAATACATATTTTTGTTCTAATATCAGAATGTATTGTGCAAAGCTGTACATTTAATATGAGTTGTTTCAAACGGAGCGTACATTTCCACATAGTCATTTTGAAAATTCGATACAATGCATAAATTGGGGGTGTCGACAATTTATTTTGGGAAATTTTGCGTAAAAATCCACACGTGTATTTTAACAGGTTAACTGACTTCTTCTCCGTGTCGCTCAGAAGTCGGTGCCGCGTCTTTAGTCACGTGCACTTGTGTGAGCTGGCCCCAGCACAGCGAGTCCCCCGTGCCCGACGATCGCCCGCCGGTGCATGCACTCGTGCGAGCTGGTGTGTGCACGCTGGGACCCCTGTGGCCGCCGGTGACGTCACGGGCAGACGGTACCGCGTTAACCCGCCGTAAAAGGACCCGCGACACAGAAAACAGAGCCGTTGACCAAGGTATCAATTATGTCGATAAAACCCTTGTGTACTCCGGGATGCTCTTCAATTAGGGATTTACCGTCATGGGGGGATAACAGCCCAACAGCCCCCAGGACCCTCCTTTTAATTTAATGTTCTGCACAGCTCACGGTAAAAGTAAAATGTCACTTAAATCACGGAGGCCGACGCCCAGCATTAAACCTGTTCGTAATCGGCCGTTAAACCCACAGCCATAAACCTCAGGGGAGGGCCTTGTGTCAGTATATAGCAGTATAAGCAAAAACGCCCCCCCCCCCCATCCCTAGCCTGTCCCGGGAGAGTTCATTGGCTGCATCACTGTTTATTTCCCAAGTACGGGCTTCCCGCCATCTCGATATTGCTGTGTACATTTGATGCTGAGGGATGAAGGTCTGCTAATCACCAATGGCGTGGGAGAGAGTTGTTATTGGAGATATTGGGGGAGCAGAACTTCATAATTGAAATCTAAACATCTATTTATTGCGGGGATTGAACAGATACAAATTTGATATTGGGGTGCACATGTTCCCGCTCATTCCCCACCTCACCCTGGTTCCTACCTCCTTCTAGTCGCGGACAGAGGGTCACGAGGTCAGGACACATGTCAGCGACTTGGGAAAGACACTCCCGGCGACGTCACTCTGAAAACGCGTCTCTCTCTGCTCCGCTGCTCTCCCTTCTCTGCTCTCTCTATGTTTTTTTCCCCTCCTCTTTCTTGGAAGCCGAGCCGGGCCTGGTACCTTTCCCGGGATCATTAGTGCGCCTTGCCCAGCACCTTTCTGTAATCCAAAATGGGCGGACGGCCCGTTTATGAGCTCTTTCTGTCCAGCGGTGATGCAGCCGGAGTTTGGGACGCCTTGAAGTTGGGGGGGCGGCCGGCCGTCCATCGCGAAGGGGCCGCTTCGGGAACCCGGTGCCCTCTCTTCTTCTCCGCCGCGTTGCTAGGCAACGGGGCGGCCCCGGCATCAGATGACGGTGATGTCAGGTTCGCTGAGACGTCGGCAGCTCCCCCGGTGGTGCAGCCGTCGTTTTGCGCACATCGTGAGCGTTCTGCTGGCCTGCCGTGAATGCTCGGTACGCAGCTGGGACGGTGTAATTTGAGGTGTGTCTCTAGGCCTTTCGAGGCCACCTGACCAGAACCAGGGGCCGGGGCGAAGAATTCCCAGACAAACGGACGACGTTACCCCGGTAACCTCCTGCTAAACGTCCACTGTTTTTCTTAGCTTCCTCAGATCCGTTGCAATCTGACATTTAGGAACCCTGGAAGTAGCCTTCAAACCCCCACCCCACCACTAACGCCCAGTGCTGACTGACACGACACAGACTCTCATTTTTGCATTTTGGACAAATCCTAGCTGGAACCAGATCTCCCCATGCCAGCCTGTGTACATAAACCAGACCCAGAGGCTTTCCCCTGTAGTTTGGCCTGTAGCTGTGGGTGGCAGTGCCAGTCGAAGTCCATCAGCTGCCCTAGGCAACCCTCAACCCCCCCCCCCCACCCCAAGTGCTGCTGGTGGTTTGCTAAGCCAGCACCCCCCGCAGAAGCTGGTGCCCTAGGCAGTCACAGGGACGTAGAAGGGACATAGGTGCCCTGGCAGAATCAAATTAAATGTAAAATAGTGAGGGGGGGTGGGGGCAAGGTGATATTTTGTTAGGGAGCCCAGAATTTCTAAATGCACGCCTGTGTGGCCATCCTTGTCATCTAACAGACTGACCCGCACTGACAGAGCTATGGCTGCATTGTTACCTGACCTGCCGGTCTCTCTGTGCACCCGAGTCGGTGAGACCGTCAGTCTAAGGTCTCTCTCAGCAGCATCAAGGAGCATAGATCTGCACGTCCTCAAACCTAGAGCTGCTATATAATTACCCGGCGAAGCGCAGGCCGTAGAGACACAGAGCACTTTGCCGGGCACTAGGGGCCCCAGCCCACAATGAGGGGCAGGGCTCTGCGTGCCCGTCCCGGCCTGGTGGGCGGCTGGCATGCCACTGCACAGAGCTGCCCCTCCTGACCACAGGCGCAGACGTCTGACTGCATTCCACGGCCAAAAGGACCCCGCCTGTGATCTCATGGTGGATCAGAAAAACCAGCAGCAGAACATCTTCTAACCTCAGTGTGTGATTCAGGCCCAAGTAGCAAGACTTCTCGAATCCGATTTATTTCCTAAACATTTTAAATGCCAATTTGAATTGGACACGGACATAAAAAAAAGAACAAAAAAAAAACTGGGGTTAGGTGCTTAATTAGTCTGGTAATTAACAGATTTTGACCGTACCAAATTACAGTTGAACATATCAATCTAATGATGTTCTTACTAGCTGCAGGACAAAGTCCAAAATAAAATAATCACACAGCTGCTTATACTTAATGTTTCCTGTAGTATTTCATTGTATAAATTGCGGTCCCTCTAAAGTCTACATTAAAAGCAGACATCCCCAGAAACGGTGACCACAGTTATCAGGAAAAGGTCAGTATATGGGCTTTTTGATACTTTTATGACTCCTGTAATTTCTCCCGCCGACGTCCCGGGGCTATAAACGTAATACGTCTGTAAATATAGACATTTTCAGCTGACATTTCTTTCATTCCTTGCCCCCCCCCAACAGCACCTTTGCTGCCTCCATCGTCCTTCACCCCGTCCTTGATCCTGACCCCCACCTCTCCCCAGTCTCCCTCACGCCCCCCCACCCTCCCTGCTGCCTTCCTATTAGCCTTCTTGTGGGAGGGGAGAGCCTGGGATGATTGCATCTATGATTAAACTAAGTGAAATAAAATCAGTTGCTGTAAGGCCTTTTAACTAGTCTGAAATATCCTAACCCCGGTATACTCATTTAATCCAGTTAGATCTATATCCGGTGCCGGTGTTTACCACCCCTGAAAGCAGACCCCCAGTCACTACACTAAACATTAAATAAACAGGTTCCTTATTTAGGAGATGTTGACGCAGCGTGTTCTGGTACGCGGCGAGCTAGCTGCCATCTGACGACACTGCGTGCTAGCTATTGGTTTAGCTTTTGAGATATCTGAGGGGGGGTGAGCGGGTGAATTTTTGTGTGGGGTCTCAGACACGACAAGCCTGTCCCTGTTTGTAACGACATTACCCGAGTGGGGGGGGGGGGCACCATATTCACCCTGGTAGGAAATCAGAGAGAATATTTGTTTGCATCCCTGCATCCCTGCATCCCTCCATCTGTAGAGACGTTCCAGCTGCATCACAATTTTGCACCCGCTGTAGGGGGGACAGTGCCTGTGTGGGATGTCATGCTCACAAATGCCGAAGATGATGCCAACTGCATCCCGTGGACGGCCGCATCACAACGCCGTGGTCCTGCGCCATTTTTGACGCAGGAACATAAAAGTGAATGCGTGGTGGTGGTGGTGGGGGGGTGGGTATGGTGAAGCTCCGCGTTTTCCGGTCCTCCGGGGAGATACGGTACGGAAATATATGGGCAATAAAAATGTGTCATAATAGTTGATTAAAGCTCAGGTTAAGAGAGAAAGGCAAATAAAGCCTGAGTTATGGCGGCTTTTTAAGGCGCGTTATTGTTAGTAGCGGCATCGCGCTGGGTGCGGCCGCGGCTCGTCCGGAGCCCGGCGAGTCACAGAGCGACGAGGCGCCCATCAATCGCCGCAGTGTGGGGGAGCTTCGATCTGCGGCCATTTGAGGCCCGCACAAACCACAAACCTGCCACCGGCACGTCAGCCGCGTCGCCGGCCGCCGTGATTTCTGGCCCGCGCGGCCCTCTCCGCTGCTTAGGCCCCGTCTGAAAGAGAGCCGTAATTAATCGTATCAATTAAAAGCACCTCCTTGCTTGTCGGCCGCCTTTATGCAGGTATAACTCTTTGTCACAGACGCGTCGCTATGATTTTGCCGCGGAGACGCCACCCCCCCACCCCCCCGGCACCTCTGTGCTCACTGATGCCAGCTCGCGGGTCAGGCGAAACCAGGAGCTGAAACAGACACGGGAGTTCAAAAAGTTTTTTTTTTCTTTTTACTCTCCTCACTTCTCCTTTCACTAGGAGTCTCACCGAGACAGAATCTGTGCCGCAGATGTGGGCACATTTATGGGCACTATGCTCTATAGTAGGACGAGGGTGGGGACAGACCAGGGGACGGGCTCTGGTAGCTAAGGGAGGTGGCAGAGATGCAAGGGGGAGATTGGGGAGGGGGGACAGAGGTTCTACAGAGAGCCCACACGGGGAAAACGGGGGGTGGTACCAGTCAGGACGTACAGGAAGGGTACCTTGTGAGGAACAGCAGAATTCTGTAATTACGCCCCGTCTGCTTGACATCTGGCAGCATAAGAATATTACCAGTGTAACCAGGAGGGCCAAACCAACGGCATTAAAAAAAAACAGTGCCAAAGAACATAAAGAAATGAGCTGGAACCGGGCGAGAGTGCCCAATCTCCAACGCAACGGGAACATCTTGCAGCAGACTCGTCTTATGTGTTTTCTGTGCACTTTAGTTGGTCTGACTTGGGCTGTATATGCTCCTGTTTATCGCGGGGTCCCTCCTGTCAGACAGTATGGCAGCAGGGTCACGTGACAGTAAATCCTGCGAAGAAAACAGCAGCAAAACAAAAAGATGGCAGGTCGACTGCGGCCGAGGTGTCCCTGCCGCCTCCCTGCAGGTTTGCACTGAGAAGCTCTTTGAGAGAGTGAAGGTCGGCCTCCACACAGGAGGAGACACATGTCCCCGTGCGTGTCACCTTAGCAGCCCGTGGGTGCGTCAACGAGAGCCAGGGTGGCGCACCTGGGCACAGCGCACTGGAGACACTTTCTGTCTCTGCGGCAAATAGCTTTAAGAAAGGAAAAAAAACTGACCAGTCAGGCCACTTTGTCATTAGGTCACGTATCAGGGCCACACACACGCATTGACGAGGATGGACCCAAGAGGGAGGGTGAGGGGCAGGTAGGACTAACCGGTGAAAGCCAGTCAGCCACAGTTTCTATCATCTCTCCCTAACAGGTGGAGTTGGAATCAGAAGGTTGCTGGTTCAAATCCCAGCGTGAGTCCTGATGCAGTTAGCTGGAACACTGCCAAAGTCACGGACTGACAACAGGGTCTTGCCTTGTAAATAACAATACTGAAATGTCCCAGTACACATGCCAGTATTCTATATATTAGCATGCCAGCTATACATCGCTGAACGGCTAAATGAATTAATGAACACTATTGACCCTTCACCTTTCCTGGCAGAATAAGGAAATGAGAAGTGACGTATTCACGTTTCCCGTTATTCCGAACAGTTCGCCGTGGTGCAGCCCCTGGTTCGAACAGCCAAATGTCATCCGCAGCGAGGGGGCTTTTCTGCTCCCAGAAGACAGCGCACAAGAGAAAGAGTGTAAGAGCCTTTGGGGAATTACTGCTGTGCCAGCGTACGCCGCCTGAAGTCTGCGAGGAGTCATATTCTCAGTTCTGCCTTTCAGTCGAAAACACTCCGAGCGAAAGTAAACTTTGACTTATTTTCCCAAAATGTTGTGTATCATATAAAACCTGGGTCAACACATTTTATAGGGCATTTCTATGTTTGGGAGCGAACCCATTGCGCCCCCCCCCCCCCCAAGATGAGTACAAAGTCCCTAAACTTTTACTTTGGCGGAAAATACCTCAAGCGATGCATAAACACATATTATATTGGAGTCCAGAAGCGGAATAAACTAGCTTATATGGTGTGACGATTTATTATACGTATTATAATTAAGCATATTTCTACGTTGGTGATATGACATTTGGGACGCTCATAACCTCTGACGTCAGCAGGGCGCTACCTTCCTGTCTGAACAGTTTACGTCTTTTTGTGATGGAAATGCTGTCCGGTTTAGACTTTGATTTGTGTTGCTACCAGATCACGTTATCAGGCAGTCTGGAGCATATAAGTTCTGTAACAGCATCTCTTAAATCCAACACTTTAAAAGTCGACATAATCCTGTCCATTATTTATTTACAAGAGGCAGCATTATTCATTAATTAGAGACGTTCCTGCAAGTCATCGCAGTAATTTACGAAGGACGCGTGTTCCTCCACAGCGTTTCGGAGATCGGAACTTTTTTGGCACGGAGATGTGAATTATATATTGGTGACGAGTCTGTTCCTGAAATTCATTCCCTTCTGACTTCTAAATGAAAGCGACGGTCTGGTTTATGTCACCGTGTTTATAACAAAATAAAAAAGTTCTGAAGTAAAGAAAAAGTAATGTAACCGATACCGAAAGACACCCAGTAAAATAAACCACTCGCCTGGCTGAACATGCCTCGGTGTCCCGCTACGGGCATGGTCTCCGGGTTCTGGGGGCTGTGACAGTAATCGCCGAAGTCGCCAGCGCGGAGCCAGAGCGCTGACTTTTGGAACGGCGCGCCCCCGTCACGCTGCGCCGTCCCGGTGCGTGCGGCCCGTAGCCCCGCCCACCAGAAACGGACCGCAATGATTTAGAAGTTCAGGAATCCCACGTGACGTCACCGCGGGGTGATGTAATGCTTCTCTAAATAGATCGTATTGTAATCTGCTCCCAGTCCAACGTGGTTCCTTCTCTAAGAGTGCCTCTTCTCCTCCACACTTATTTGGTAAGTTACTAAAACGGCCGCTTTGAAAGGCAACACTTTTGCGGTTCAAAAACAGTGTGCAGTTGCTGGTTGTCACGTTTATCGTCTGGCACTGTACAACTTTAAGACAGGAGATTAAATATGCGTTTTCGGTTTTGCTTTTTTCCATGTATATTAGCTGAATGTTCATAAACAGAAGGCTGTGTATCTATTTGCCGTGCTTGACTGGACACTTTGGCAGTGTAGAATACGGCTTGTTATTAAGTTGGTTAACAGGTTGAGTGAAGTTCTGTATACTGGTTAGATCAGATTTACGTGAAAGTCTTCTCTGTTTATAAGAAGTTTCGATGTCTCTTGAATCTTTGTTGGAAAAAGTTGGAAAAAGATGTTTAATTAACTAATTAACTGGCATTCGTGCAACTAATGTATTTGCTGAAGCTGTGCCGGAGTGTGAGTCTGTTTAAAAAATGACAATGACGGGCTGTCACATACTTGCCTTGAACTGTCAGTTTGAGTCGCGGAAGAAGGTCGCGAATTCCCCGCATTGTTTGATACACAGGAGCGCGGCACATGGCGCTGCGCTTCTTGTTCGAGCGCACATATTTACGCTTGTGTGTGTTATGTGTCTGAGTGCAAATGCGCGTCCGAGGTACAGCAATCTGTCCTTTAGCAAGACCCCCAAGTCTCCACAAGTTCGGACACCGGCCGGCTCCGTGGGCGCCGCTTGACTCGAGAAGCGGTGACCGTCACGGTTTTGCGGAGTTCGTAAAGTTTGTGTTTGTAAATGTCACACTCGTCCGGCCTTGGTAGTGCAATCATGAATTGTACTTGATTTGCAAAAAAAACGGCCCAAAAACGGATCTTAACTTACCGACACGTCCAGGTTCAGTGGCAGCTCCTAAAACGTACCAGCGTATTATTTTGGTGTTTTGTTTTTACCACGATTAAGAATTTGTAAGGGTAAGCATTACGTCATTTTGCAGATCGAAGTATTTGATTGCCTGTAGGAGATACTCTAGGCTTCAAGGTAGAAGTGCCGACAAAGCGAAATCTCGCGCTTAAAAGCCCATGGGGGTCACTGCCGAAGTATCACTATTGATTATTTTGCTTATCATTAAAATATAAGCCATCAAATGTAGGTTTATCATCACTAAATATGTCAGAAGTTGTAACACTGCAACGCCATCATACAATTCTGCAAACAGTACCTAAAAAAGTTTAACCTAGTAGTAGAGAGTAGTCTAATAGCGGCGTTTATAATAATAATAACAACATTAACAACAACAATAATAATACTGAAAACGTCGGTAGATTCTGGCTTCAAACACTTAAGCATTTCCTGAGCGTTTGAGCTTATCAGATGTATTAGTAACCTATACAGATAGGTAAATAAGAATAGTCCTGTTATATTGCCTAATAAAACGTGAAATATTGTTGTTATTAATATTATATATTGAATATCAAGTTTAAGTTATTTGTTACAATTCTTGATAATAATGACTTTTCATGCGTAATAAATTAGAAATGAAGTTAATCATTAAAAGTGCTTTTTCCTGGTCGGCCTTGGACGCTGTGTCGTTTAGAATGCCGCGGTGGAAAGCTTCGCTCTTGCGGGAATGAGTCTCGGCAGGTGGCGCAGTGCCGTGCGACAGGGACGCTTCCTCTGCCCAGCTGCAAAGAGCCAAAGATTACCAGTGCTGTACAGCCGCAGAAGAAAACGAGCCACACGCCTTATCAGCATCATGTAATGCAGTATATTAAGAACTAATACATTTATACATTACCCAAGGTTACCCATCCCCCCAAGGTCAATACGAACTCCCTAAATTGGAGGCAAAAACTATTAGGCTTCTGTATTAAGTGCACGCACAATCCGAATACTGCGGTTAGACTAATCTGCTAGTATAGATTCATTTACAGTGACTCATGCGTCCAGTATTATTGGCTATTATTGGTTGCAATCAATTCATCTAAATCCTCCACATCAAATATGTTTATTTACATTTAAATTATATATAGTATTTATACTGAAGTAACCGTTTGTCATGTGTCCAGTTTTTTTTTTTAATGAAATCTGAATCTTTTTTGTTGTGCTCCTACTAGGTGCGAGTAAATTGAAATTAGCATTTGGTTTTCATCAATGGGTCAAACGGGGCTCCGTTCCAGATTAAAAGTGAGGAATTTAGTTATAAGTTTAGGACACACTGTCATTCAGAAGAAAAAGGATCCCTTATGTTTATCCACCGTCAAGCAATAGCATCCTGGATTGTGTCGGCGGGTCAAACAGCCACATCGTCTATGGGTCATGACGTTTGTTTTTTTTTCCTGACGTCTTCCTTGATTGCATATAAGGAGCATTAGGGGAAAGTGGCTGTTGAAAAAAGCTGTCTTTTGTTTAAAGTCAAGTGTTGGTTTGAATTGACTTGACACCCGTTTTGCAGATTAGCTCATCTGTCCGCTCTGGCTGCATCTGCTTGTATGAAGCATTAACCTCGCGTACTGAAAGGTGCTTTGCCTGTAAAACCAAGCAATGCATCCATGGTACAGCAGCAGGGTGACTCTTGCACCTTTTATTTAAGTATGTAAATTTCAGCATTATTGACACGTCCATCTATCTATCCGTCCGTCCATCCATCTATCCGTTTATCCATCCATCCATCCATCGTCCATCCATCTATCCGTCTGTCCATCCATCCATCCATCCATCCATCGTCCATCCATCTATCCATTTATCCATCCAGCCATCCATCCATCCATCCATCCATCTATCCATCCATCTATAACCACTTATTCACTACTGGATCACAGTGTATCTCTTTGGATGCACAGGGGCACAAGGCTAGTATCTCACTGGGCCGGACACCAGTCCATCGCATCACACACACTCACTGCCACACATACCAAGTTTTTGGATTGTAGGTCAGAAAAATAATTCCTTGGCGAAGGGGGGAACAGGATTTGAACCCCCCCCCCCACCAAGGTTTTTTTTAACATTGAGACTTGTGTGGGTTCTAGGCTATTTTCTAGCTTTATGAAACTACCAACTGATGGTGATCTACGCCAGTTAGACACGTACATCCCTGTTTGATGACAGGCTGACGTTATCCTAGATGCTGAACAAACTACTGGTGCTCTTGTGGTAGGTGTCTGTGTCTGGTGCCTTCCACTCCCCGTCATGCTGCTCGGGTTTATGTGAGGGTCTGGAGGGCCCTTCTGCATCTGGCCACGCCATAACCTCGCCGTTCTGGTTCTCCGTCGTCGGACTGTCCCAAGCCGTTCCTGCCATCAGGATTCACTTAGCGCAAAATGTAAACCTATTTCCTCCGCCGAACCAAAACAAAGGACCAACATGTGGCAAGGAGGCAGAGAGTGAAGGGGCGGGGGCCGCGGGGCGTGTACGGCTGGCGGGAGACCCTGTGCTGCCAGGTTCATTGGAAGAATTCTGGGGTTGTTGAGTTCAAAGCAGTTACGAGCTGTATGTGAAATTAAGGGCCGTATTGTAAATAAATAATAATAATAAAGCATTGTAGAGGTTGTCTCCACCAAATCTCTTGTTTTAGGGGTGGGAAGAGATCTCTCTTATGAATGGGTAAATAACACTCTCACATCCACAACAAACCGAAAGCCTGTTTCCGATCTGTACATAAATTTTTTTTTCCAGCTGCTCTCCCCTCACTGTTTTCTGTGAATTTTGCCAAATTGTGCTGATGTCCAGTGCTGCTGTGCATGGTGATTGTGGTCATTGTTAGGGGCCGTGGCGTGTGACCACACCTGTGACATCTCTGACGGGGGTCACCCATGACATTTTTTATTTAAGATAAATAGAGGCGAAAGCGGGAAATATTTCACTCTCTCTCTTTCTCTTTGATGCGCGGCGCATAACTTTGGCTCTTGTCAAAAGTCATCCTGTCAGATGTAATAACTGGGTACACACATCTGAGCACAAGTCTGGCCGGAGCTTTGCTGCTTAACTTCAAAAGCTGATGGGTAATTGATTTAAATGTTAATATTCATAATGCAAAAAGTATGCATACTGTATCCTACATGTTTAAGTTAATATTGTTATTACACTATTGTTTCTAAAAGTTCATTATGTTTTCGGGTCTGTGTATTTATTAATTTATAGTTTTTCTTTAGGTCAGATGTTAGAATATTAGGCTAAATATATTCATGGTATTATAAATTCCTGGCGTGGTGAGTACCATTTCAGTCTCCGACATATGCGTGAATTGTATCGATATACTGTATATATAGGCTACCTAGGCATTCACATTAATTACTCCTTCACATCAATCACGAATTTATTGACGTTTCGAATCATGAACGTCAGAGTAGTTATTTTGAGTGTAGGGTAAATATAAAAAAGTATCTATATAGACATGAGCTATCGAAAACCCAGTGAGTTATGAGGAAGACGGGAGGGGAAAAGCCCTTTTTAATTATACCAGTGTGTAATACAGTACCGTGGTGTTTAAGTCTGACCGCTGACAGCTCGCTGACTGGCGGTTCTCCGCCCGAAACTGAGACATCAAGGCGCACGCCGGCTCTGGAGAGATTGCTTACACGCATCGCTCCAGCTTCAAGTCCATTTCCGAACTACGTTCAATTATAAACCCGAAGGCAAGATACTTTACCACCGTCTTTAGATGGCGCGGAGTGGGCGTTTTTAAAACTTTGGTACAGTGGCCAAACGCACTCTCCTCTCCCCCTTCCGTGCGCAGCTTTATGAAGAAGCAGCGATGAACGCCGAACAGGAAAGACCGTACGTCTGCAACGCCCCAGGATGCACCCAGGTGAGCAACACTGAAATTAAACTTAAAACCGAGTATATAATCCAGTGGAAATCTGAGACTGTTTCCTTGCGTTTGGGATTTTACTGACGATATATCCGTTGCCGATAGTCTTGACCTACAGTGATGATAATTCAGAGAAAAAAAGTCACCCAAAGGCGCTTTGCATTTCCCATGTATTTGAACAAATTATGCTATTTGTTGCGTTAGCCGGCAGTTTGCGCCAAAGTGCCTAAAATATGTTCTACAACTGGAAAAATACCATAAACCTTAAAAAAACCTCGAGTATTCACAGATTTAATCGCTAATTAACTCCGAATAATGCATCACTGCAATTGCTTTAGTGAAGAGTAACGAAATAAGAAGTCGAATTTAATACTTTTCATAAAAACTTTATCGAGACCACTCTTAACAGACGATGCCTAAACAGAATCCAGCAGTTGTTTATATGCCTTCGTGTTTGTTTTCATTTACTTGCAGTGATAGCCTTTTGGATTTTTTTGCATTTCGTCTTTGCTTACTGCAGAACTCATACGTCAAGCAGACTTATTTTGATAGGTCATTCTTCATGTAAGTCAAATGTTTTATAAGATTCCTGTAAAGATTCCTTCTTGTTTTACCGTTTTGTTCTCATCACATAGTTACTAGGGTAAAATCAGATAAATAAGACAGGTTTTATATTAAGCCTGTAAATATACTATATAAAATATATACTATTTTCCCCTCAAAAATGTAAAAAAAAGGTCAGTGTTGCCTAAAATAATCATGAAAGCAATTTAAAACAAGTTGGGCTGACAATTATTTTAAATCATATTTCTTATTAGAAATTAGAAATTCACAGTATTCAGTTTTGGCTTTCGCGCTAGATATTTCTATGCATTTTCCTCCGCCACGATTGATAAGATTCCCTTCAAGTTCAAAATAAAGATTAAGATTTAGGCTCGGTTAATATCATCAAGTTAAGCATTTAAGGGCAAATAAGCTCCTTCCGTTTAAGGGCTGCATTGTAAATAGGAGAACACGTTTTTCCTGTGTAATGTAATAACCAGATGTGTGGCGTTTTAAGTACCTAAAACGCACTTCGGCCAGTGAGGAGCCAAATCTCCTCGACATCAGGCAGGTACGAGATATTAATGTATTAGTATCTTGGTTAGTATTTACAGATGGTGCTTCTTTGTTTCGTAACCAGCGATTATTAATTCATTAAGTTCTAATAGCTATGGAAGTTATATATTATTAAAATGTGTGCATGGCAAGTTGCATTTTTTTTATCAGTGCGACAACTGTAACGTTTGGGTTTAAATCTTTTGACGGATTTATTGTCGTTTCGTCTTGGGACAATTTTTAATGATTCTGATCCGGTTCTCTCGCTTTGGACGGGTTTTGCCAGTTTTGGTGACGGTCTGAGAGTCAGTATACGCAGATATGTGATAATACAGATTGACTCAGTGTTTCCTTCCCGTATTTAATTATTAGTGGCTAAACAGTTCCTAAACATGGAACATCTTATCATATAAGAATACCAGGTTATCAGAGTAGCTGTAATTTATCTGTTTTTCTGTATTTAATCTCTTCTTGTGGCTCAGTCAGTTGTACAAATTCATAACTTTAATTCAGAGAAAGATGATGTATATATGATATCTAAAAAGCTATTTGTTTTGTTTATAATAGTTCCTGTGTGAATGACTCTGTCATTTTATTAAGCAGATATTCTGGCAAAAGTCAATTAGTAAACAAAAGAACAAGTTTTTCCACACCTGAATGAGGTCTCTGAGTATGCTCAGATCACTAACCCCAATGCCCTGTACCCAGCTGATGAGGTCTGAGCATGCCCAGATCACTAACCCCAATGCCCTGT
>JAODKL010000047.1:2493090-2512035 GCA_026780765.1 Petrocephalus schoutedeni
ACTGGTTGCCTGCTGGAAACTGGTAGCAAACAGGAAGCTAATTCCAGTGTCAGCAACATGCTGGTTGCTTTTTTAGCAGAGGTGGATAGTTTAGGTCCAGAAAGTAAAAGTTTTCACTTCAACCAACCAGTTGAGTATAGAGTGTCACAGTCACAGAGTACTCAACTGGCTGGTCAAAACAAAACCTTGTCTGGATTTTTACTTTCTGGACGTGAACTATCCACCTCTGCATTTTTGTAAATGTGAAGCACACATAAATATGTCTTTGAACACCTGATTGAGAAATGTATTTACAGCTCTCCAGCAATAACGGCGTTAAATCTTATATTCTTATTAACTGCCTTCCCCAGAGTTGTTCAAAATGGTTACTTTTTTTTATAGAGCACACAACCAGTTACTGCCAAATAACCTGCAATTACTGAGCTCTTAAACAGTTTACTGTCAAATCAAGATTAGTCAAGACTGCACTTACAAACGAAGAGTACAACTGACCTGCAATGGGTTGGCACCCCTTCCTGGGTTATTCCCTGCCTTGTGCCTGTAGCCTCTGGGTTTGGCTCTGGGTCCCCTGCGACCCTGAATAGGATAACCAGCTACAGAAAATGGGTGGATGGATGGATGAACTACAACTAACACTCCACTACTCACCACTCCAGGATATAAAATAAAAGCTTATTAAGCACATAGTACATGATTTAGGATTGACAACGGTTAAAACGAGTTTTCAAATCAGGCCATTTCTGCCTTTTTGTAATGCTTCACATAATTTCAGGCTTAGAATGGTCATAATATTGGACATGGTAAAAAAGGTGACAATGAGACTGTCATTTGTTGCAATCTGCAGCATAGTACACACAGTCAGTTACGTTGTTTGGAGTTAGACCCCTTCATCTCCCTCATCTAGGTTTTCCTGCCGTTCATCTAGAACATTCCGTGGTGCTGAAGCTGAGGGTAGCCCTGAAATTAGAACATGCCTGCACTAAAGATCTGAAGCTAAACTAGAAACTCCACCCTAACTTAGCAAACAGGGACTAAACGACAGAGACGAGCAGTATACGGGCTACGGCGTACGCACACCCTGTGATATACCATGCAGAATCACCATGACACACCCGTGTATAAAGACGCAAAATATATACAGCTCAACGCTATATAAACATACAGAAGCACAGAGGGAGATGGGCTGTCCCAAAGAATTACATGGATTTGCTGGTAACTAAGAATCTTGGGCAGCAGCTCATCCCAAAAGCGGCTGGATGAGACGCCACGTAAATCATGGTTTACTGATGTAAAACCATCGCTTTTAGCACAGCAAACAATAAAAAAAGACATTCTTTCAAAAAGCGACCTCAAACCGGCATCAAAGTTGTTTTGTTTTATTGAAAAATATAAAAAGTACACGTGTAGGAAATGCAATGCAAGATGTTACAAAAAAACTATTTTTTATTTTTAAGAAAGATAATGATCTACAAGTTATTGCATATTTAGAAAATACACTTTGTAGTCCTGGTCACACAAACCAACACAAGGATTAAATAAAAAAAATACTAAAATGACAGAAAATAAAAGTAACGTTTCTGCCAACCAGCAGCCCCTACAATTCAGAATTGCCAGGTGTAAAATGTAAATGCTTCCAATAAAGAAAGTTAAATTAAACCAAAAGCAATCCTGTTATATAAGCACCAGCGAAATTCGGAGTGACGTACAGATGTCACTAGACCCGCGGGGTTGCGTGTGAGCGTGCTCGCAAACACAGGCACGCATGCGCGCAGACACTGGCACGCGCACGCAAACACACGCAGATACCGAGTGCCAGGTGCAAGGAAGCTCCAAAGGGCGGATGAGACGGAAAGAAACTATTCAACGAGGAAAGGGAAACGTCTGGCTCAAATTGTGGAAGATTCCTGAAAAACACACATCCTCAGCAAAACAAAGTCATTTCACTTGGGTGTGACTGACAGTATTTCTTCAGTGACAGCGCATTTTCCCACCAGCCCGCAATCCCTTCCAATAGATCCAGGAGCCTCTCTAGTCTTGGCCACTGGATTTTCAATCCAAGCATCAGTCTGTGAACCTTTGCAAGGCTTCGTCGCGCCTCGTACTGCTGCTGTCAAGGAAACGATCGCAGGGGAACTCGATGAGATCCCCCTCGTCAACAGTACACATCCTTGGCCGGCTGGTCTGGTAGCTGGTGAAGTCGGAGGCGACAGCCGGAGCCATGGCGCGAAACGGCCGGCGGGTGGAGTACATGTGACGGACGTGCACGGCCGACTTCCGGTGCTGGAGCCTCCGCCTGAGTCTGCGCCCCGTCCAGGCCACGCCCACCAGCAGCAGCAGCAGCGCGTTCACCCCCAGCATGGCCATGGTGAGCAGCTGGAGGTCGGCGCCGGAACGCCCCGCCCCCAGAGTCACCACTCCCGCGCAGTGGTCCCGGGAGGCCACCTGGCACACGGCCCCGCCCACCACACCCTCCACACACACCATGTAGGTGGTGTCCCTGCTCAGCTCATGCAGCGTCACCGAGCGCCCCCCGTCCTGCACGTACACGAAGCGCGGGAAGCGCACCGCCTGTCCGAAGCGGTCGAACAGAACCCGGACGCCGACGGCGGACGCCGGTGCGCTCCGGTGCTCCCGGACCGACCAGGCGATGGTGGCGGAGTTCGAGGAGACCTGGCTGACGGTCACGTTCACAATGAAGTGCCGGTTGAACTGGCAGGGGTCGGTCACCAGGGGGAAACCCAGCCTCTCCTGCTGGAGCCGGTCAAACTTCTCAGCTTCTTCTGGGAGAGGCACGGTAGCAACTGGGAGATCGATGCCGCGCCACTTGGGCACAGTTAACGGCGACTTGGTTGTCAGAGGGCTTGGTTTGGGGGATGTCCCAGCAGGGGATGTCCCAGCAGGGGGTGACACCCCCCTCCCCCTCTCTGTCTTCCCAGCAGCGCTCGTAGGTGATCCTGACCTCGGAGCGACGCTCTTCCTGCGTTTGCTTTTATCCGTGTAAGGCTTCTTTGTTTGACCTAACCCTCCCTGGTCTGCCTGAATGTTCAGCTCCTTCCGCGGGAACGTGCTCTCCAGAACCCCACCAGTAAGGCTCTCCACGGGGCTTCCAGACCCACAGGGCTGCGAGCTGTTCCCTTGGGACCAAAGCTGCGTGCTGTTCAGGTAGTCGAGATACTTTCCCTTGAGGGCGCCGGGGTGCTGACACTGAACAAACACCGTGAGGAGCCGCCCCTGAGAATGCGCCGTATTCATCCACTGCTTAAACTCCAATATATTACAGTCACATGTCCAGTTGTTGCCGCTTAAATACAAATTATATAGAACGCCATTGAGTGCAAAAACACCCCCGGAAAGGCTTGTCAGTCGATTCTTCTCCAGCTTCAAGATCTTGAGATGCTTCAGCTGCGTAAAAGCTAAAGGCTCGACGCTGGAAATTCGGTTGCGGCTGAAGTCTAGCTCCTCTACCCTCTCCAGGGGGTCCAGGACAGCAGACGGGATGTCGGCGAGCTCGTTCCCGTCCATTAGCAGCTCTCTGACGCTTGACAGTCCCTTCAGAGCGCCCAGCTCCACCTGAGAAATCTTATTGTTGCTCAAGGAGAGCTTTAACAACTTTTTTAGATTTTGGAAGACGTGGTTGCCAATATGCTGGATCTCATTGTCCGAGACCAGCAATGTTGTCAGAGACGGGAGCGACGCGAATGTTAGAATATTCCGGATGCTTTGTTGCTTATTCCCGGACAGGTTCAGGAAGCGGAGGTTGGTGAGATTTATAAATGCGTTCCTGTGGATGTGCCGCAATTTATTCGATTCTAAGTGGAGATACATAAGATTGGGCAGACGCTTGAAAACTGCGTCGGGTAATTTTTCTATTGAGTTTCCATCCAACCTAAGTTTTATGATGCTTCCCATATTTCCAAAGCAGTCCGGCTTTATCTCTTTAATGGCATTGCTGTTGCCATATAAAATCTTTAGTTTATTCAAAGACTGCAGAGTACCCGGGGAGATACCGGATATCAAGTTGTTTCCCAGATACAGCTCTTGTAGTTTGGAGAGTTTCTCAAACGCCTTCGGGTGAATTTTCCGGATCTGATTGTACTGCAGGTCCAGCCTAATCAGACCGTCGAAGCATGAGAAGTCGGAGGCCGTGATGTTCTGTATGAAGTTACCTCCGAGACTGAAGACCAGGATGTCGGCGGGCTTGTGGAGCGGCGCCCTGGGGACGGCGCGCAGCCCCCGGTTGGTGCACAGGAGGTACTGAGCCTGCTGACAGTCGCAGCGCTCCGGGCATGTGGCCGCCAGCGAGAGGACACCGGGCAGAAGCAGGACGCAGAGAGCCAGCAAGCTTGCCATTCCCAAAAGAAGGCGAAGCCGATGTTGTAGGCATTCCTTTGTATTTGGTTCGGTCGCCTTATCCTTGATCTCTCCTACCTTCCGACACTCTGACCGTAAAAACGCACATTTCCACCAGCCGCCACCAAACGATGAAGGACACGTGCAGCAATAAATCAGAGGTGTCTTAAGCCATTAAGTTGGTTTTAAGCTTTACACCAGTAAGAACAAAAAGAGTTGACAAAGCAACAGAGAGAAGCAATTCGGTTTGAGGAAATGTACACCTCCCCAAATCCACATCCCCCAAGTGGTCATCTGCTGCAAATTACAGACTTCGGCAATACTCCCGAGCAGAGCCGAGGAGAGCACCTCCTTCGCTCTCGTCCCGGCCCGGCTCCGTCCAGATGCCGATAGGCAGATAACGGCCGGGAATAAATCAAATGAACTCACTCACGCTAGCATCGTCCTGACTGCACAATGCAGTCGATGCGTCTGCTACCGCATGTCTTCACAACATCTGGCTGTATAAGCGCGGGACGAAGAATCCCCCCCTCCCAAAAAAAAAAAACAGATGGAAAGCCTTTCTTCCCACGTTGCTCCCTCCCCGGGGGTTGGGGGCGGGGGGTCTGCAGTGTCTTGAAGCCGCTATTATTTGGACATCTTTAAATAGGCGTATGTTAGAGGGATTTAAGTTAAAACGCAGCTTACTTAGTGACCTCCGAAATGTTGTGTTCTGGCCGACATCCTGAGTCTATAGATATACATGTAATTCACTTTACTCGGTGATTGCTGCTCGAAACAAGTTGACCGCTTTACGACTCGGGGCGCAATTTTAAGTGAGAGTCGAAGTGGTGTTGCTGCGCAACTTGGCAGAGTAACTGAGTGAAGTAGGCTAATTACCAATTTATGCGGCCAAGTTCGACTTCCCGAGCCGGCCAGATGTTTTACAGTTGTTGTAATTACAATGGTGGTAAATTGTCTATGTAAAAAAAGGTTCTGTCCTTAAAACCAAAAGCCCATATCTGCAAATTGTTATCAGATAAAGCATCTTCGTTAAAACATTTCATTTTGAAGAACATAGGTTTCATTACCCAGAAACTGCCGGTGAATGTAAATATTACAGCCCTGTTTCGATGTAGTTTCAGAATTAGCTGTTTCGCCGAGATTTAACTCGGAATGTGGACTTCCCAGTAGACTAGTGAATTTCATGATAAACTTCAAAGCCCCTATTTGCAATAAATCTAACACTAATCAGTTTACAGTTACTTTTTAAAAACTGTAACTGTAAAAAGGATGGAACGTCTGATGAAGTGAGGAGTTTTTCTATATTGACGTTGTACAGCTTTGTGAGGTCTCTTTAGTTTCGTAACTGATGTTACAGAGCATCTGGTAAAAACGTCTTTACAATGAACCAACAACATAAAGAAATCCGCATAACCAGTTAGAGGTTCATACATTCTAACACACTGTTGTGTGTTGAAGGTATGGACACTGTTGTGTTTCATATACGAGGATGTAAAGGCGGCAACTCAGCTTGTAAGAGACGCCCGCCCCGCATCGTTAAATCTCGGTTATGTTGTTTTTTAGCGCTATATAATTAGAATTTATATTTTGTTCCTGAAGTCAAATGACCATGAACCACAATAAGAAACAATCTCGACCATAACAGGAAGCCATGCCGGACACATATGTTGATCTTTGTTTAGCTGTGGTTGACAACACCCGGCAGTAGATCTTATTCAGTTTTCGGAAACTTTCCCGAAAGTTCCGCATACGGGCTCGTTTGGTTTGCTTATAAGTTAAATTAACCTTGTACATTCTGTCCCGCGATTCATTCGAGGTCAACCGCAGTGAGCGCTACTGTCTTCCGCCGCGGATTGCAATGCGTCCGCAAACACAAGGCGAGATCAGTAGGGACGTAATATTTTATATTTGACCAGTTAACAGGCAACTAGTCATGTATCCGTGAAATCAGCAACAATCTGTTTGACACATTTCCAACAGATTTGTCCGTTTCAATAGAGACAGCTTGTTCGGCATGTATCTTCTGGTGGAATCTGCTTGATGTTAGGAAGCCCGGCAGTTTCTCTTAAGTGATGAATTGTGCTTTGTGATGCAAACCACTGGGAAACACTCCTCTCCAAGGAGGTCATTTCCTGCGTAGCCCTCGGATGACTTTGTTGTCCAAAAGTCACAAAAAAGGAGGGAGATTTCTGCTCATGCTCAGATGCCTCCAGATGCAGTTCAGGTGTCGGGCTACAGAGGGACCAACGCGCTCATGTGGGAAACCTTGCTTGAACATAAACGGGGAAAACGGTCCTGCATCTACAGATGTTTGGAAGACTAGAGGAAGCCTGTAGTGATGGCATAACGAAGCTTTCCGAAGCACTCGAAGCTTCATTTTCAAGCGTGTCGAAAAATAGTTCATAACTCGATGCTTTTCTAAATCGTGAACATTAGTGACACCTGGTGGTCAAATAAGTAAATAGCAGTTCATTTTGACTGAGTGTAGTGCATCAGAAAATTTACAAATAACCAGTCAGTAGTGCTTTATGAACGTGAATGTACTGGACAAAACCAGTAAAGGGGTTTTTCGGCTCCTTTCCCCTTTCCGAAGCAGTCACGTGGTTGAGTGCAGAACGAAGCTTCGGACGGCCTTGGTCACGTGTTTACGGTGGAACGAAGCTGTGCTTCAGAATGCACTGTAACGTTTTTTTGCCGCATGACTCAAAGTACGCACCACTACTGTAGAGAGAACAGCTCTGGAAAACGAACAGGTATTACAGACAGAATGCGGTAATTAGCAGCGTTTGCGGGAGAGGAAGAAAAATATGTAAGTGTAACTGATTTGAAAAGGCGTTTGTGATTAAACTTGAGCAAAGGAGACAAGATACAGCGGTTCGTAAAAACACGGTATTGTTCTCTGTTTAATTTCCCCTAACTGCCCTGACGACCCACTACATCACTTGATCAATATCCATTCGCAGAGCCGCACCACTATACGTCACCGCAGTTCAGGACGGAAATTTAGAACAAGTGTTAATGCTGTATTGCGCTATTATTGACTTTTCCCCAGCTTCGAAATTTGCCACCCGCAACCGCTGCATTGCAACTTATGGCCTAGAACTGCGCTGGTGTCTTTCTGCAAATCGACGTGTTTCCTCTTGTCAAAATTAAAGTGAATAAATTAACAATCGTCTAACCAGGGCAGCTACTAATATTAAAACTTTGATGCTTAAACATGTTTCAGTCTCGTAAATTAGTTAACAGTCCGGCCATTAGGTTTGCTTATTCCAGTATCGCGATTTCCCATCATGCATCACACCCCAAAGAGTAACAGCAGTAATCGGCAGTAATGCAGCAGATGGCCTTCCAAGAGATAACTGCCAATCCACCTCGCAGAATCAACAAAGCTGGACATCCTCAGGCCGAAAAAAAAATGTGACCAAAAGAAAATAGCAACAAAGGACGGGGGGTGGTTAGCATTTCAACCACAAAAACGACGAATCAATTCCAGTAATCGAGACAAAGATCTTCATGTGGAGTGCCCTTAGAAAAATCAAGTGGGTCAGCTGAGGCAGGGATTCCTTTCTCCTGGAGCTGTCAATGCCATCGAGTAGCTTTTAGTGACTGGCTACCATTGGTGGAGGGACCTGTCATTGACCTCATCAGCTGCAACACAGAGCACTGATTGGTTCATGGTTGAAAAGAGGGGGCGGTGCTAGTCTCAAAGAAGGACTCTCATTGAAAGTGCAGCAATGGCCCTGAATCCTAACAGATCCAAACTGAACTGAGAGAACTTGAGCAGGAGTGGGCCCCGGGGGGGCATCCAACAGAAAGTGAGAGTCAGCAGCTCAACTCCTGAATCTAATCAGCTTTCCAGTCCACTTTTCTCAGCCTCAAAAACATGGGAGAAACCCGAGCAGGGTTTCCACCAATGAGCAACAGCCTCACACCATACAAACACAGGACACGCCGCAACTCTATATACATTATAAATATAAACCGTACGTACAGGGAATGTCAATCCTCACATCCAGTGAAGGACCAGGGTGCACATATAGAAATATTTATATGAAAATAAACTGGAGCCTTCAAATATGGCCAACGATTTTGTCAAGCAAATAGAGAATCTCAGGTCACTTGGCCCTAGGTAAGAAGCAGTACATTTGGCGAGATGTTTTGACCACAAGCTGTAGGGGACCTTGAGTGCGGGCAATGTCCCTCGCATCAGGAGTAAAGAAGTAAATGGCCACTCTTTTAATGGGGAGGAAATTTATATTCCAGCAGCTACTGAGACATCTGCGCGAGTGGTTACTTGGCAGGAGTGCAGCCTGGTGCTGTACTGAGCGCTGTACGTGAGAGCCAAGCACTTTCTTTAATAAGCATAAATCGCATTCGCTTTTTGCCCAGAACACAAACACAATATTTACACTCTCCCGTTGACCATGAAAACACACGCACACAGCATTCCGGGTTGGTCTGTGGGCTCAACTCATATCACTTTTTACACCACTTGGGTTGTGGGTTCAAATCCCACTTCATCTTAAACATGACAGAGTGGGGGGGTGGGGTTCAATCCCAAAATATGGGAGGTGAGACAACAGTTACCTAGAGAAACCCAACCCTCTAGCTGTGGTGAGGGGAGATCTGAACAGGTTCCTGGAAAACACATTTCAGAGCGGTGAAGTTAAACGATCACTGCATTTCATGGCCGAGGAACGCTTGTACATGCTTAAGTATGTTTCATTCGCTTGCGGGTTCCTTGGGGAAGCATCTGACAGCAAAACCGCTTTGCAGGACATCCAGGCAGCAGAAAGAGGAAGTGAGATGGAAGGATGGTTTTAGCGGAGCTAGAAGAAAGAGGAGTGGTCCGTGGGCTGTGAATGACATTTAACCGATCCTTCTGCACTGGGACCAGCAGAAGCCAGCAGTGCACTATAAAGCAGAGACCTCCCCATCTGCTAATCTGCTAACCCTGCACTATACAGACCTATTGGCAGCCCTTGTGCTACTCATTTATTTACAAGAGCTGCTAATGGGCTAAAACATGAGAAGCACCATTATGGTGTCTGTTTTATTTCTATTTAGCCATCCCTCGATCTTCTGTCCCAGCTATCCCGTCACGTTTTGTCACCTTTCTGTCCTTTTAAAGTGTCACATGAAGTAGATCGAGTCTGACAGCTGTGGAGGCGGCCAAGCGAGACCAGCAGTGAGATCACTTTCTCATCGGTCTGGCAGAGCAAGCACGAGTCTAAGAGCGGCGAAAGGCGTCCCGTCAGAGGTCTACCTCTTCATTGAAATCATACGGAAGTGACATCACCGACGAGGTACTCTGTGGCTCCGCCCCCCTAGCATGTCATGTGACCTATTAACAGAGCATCCAAAGCAGGAACAATGAAGCAGCCCTGATGTCGTAAAGTCCTGGGATTACAACGCGACCCATGTTAGACATCAGTGTTAATTTTCATCATGGCGGAAACACAGAACAGATCTTCTCCTGTCCGAGATTTAAGAAGCAGAAGGAGGAAACATTTGCTCTCCCCCATCCCGATTTTCTTTAGCCAAGCTCTCAAACTTCCAAACAACAACAGAAGCTGATTAAGCACAACCTGGTAACTGCAACTAGCTGGCACAGAATAACCAGAGTGCCAGTGAGGGCCAGCTGTGAGTATTCAGTCAATCCTGCATGTTCAGGGTCACAGGTGTTCAAATACCCAGAATGCACAGGGCAGCCGTGCTTTCCAGCAAAACCAGGAGCCAATGACGTATAATCATAAACATGAAAATCTCCCGTAGCAACAAAGAGAAGAAATATCCTTGGTAACAGGCCTCTCTCTCCCTGACTATACAGGGTGACTGCTTGCTGGTATCTAAACAGGAACCATACTGTCTGCGGGAGAGATTTCCAGCTTTATCTGCTCCAGGGCCGTGTCTGCACTTTTACAAAAGTGATAGGAACTACAGGAGGATGCGGTTTCTGGCTTCTTTCCTCTTTTTTTTATCTCTCTCTCTCTCTCTCCCTCTCTCCCTGTAGCCCATCACTGTTGACCCACTTAGCCACAAAGAGTCCATTCAGGCCTCAGGACAGAGATGTCCATCATCCAGTGGGAGGGGGCTTATGGGGCTTGGAGGGTTATAATTCTTTTTGTATGTACAACATTTGTGCACCCTCCCCCCCACATCAACCCCGCCCCCCCCCACACATGTGCACACATATACAAACGATGCTTCCTTTTCACAGTCTCTTCCATAGGGCCCTGGTGAAATCGGCCAGTGACTACGCCACACGTGTGCAGCAGCCCAGGGATGTGGGGGTGGGCCAGGGGGGCTCTGGCCACCATAACTGAGCGCCCGTTTCATGGACTGCCTTCATCTGCCTTCTGGTCTAGACGGCAATCGAGTTGGATCTGGATAAAGGATGGGAGCAGCTGCAGAAGCTGTGTGCGGGTGGCGTGCGTGTCTCCAGATCACGAGCGTCTGCTGGAACCCTGTAGCTGGACGATAGGTGGGAGCTACGGGCTGGCTCTGAGGCGGGGGGCTCAAAGCCAGAGCGAAATGACCAAACCTGCAATAACCCCCCACCACACCTATGGGGCCCTAATGAGCCCAGGAGTGATGAAGGCACGAGAGAGTCTAGAGGGGCTACAAACCACACAAAGACAGAGGAGGGCTGGTTCTGAAAAAAAAGCTTCTGCTCCAGAGAAAGATAGACTGAGAGACAGAAACTGAGAAAGTGCCGGAAGTTCCTCAACTAGAAACACATGTTGGGTATCATCTGAAAATGTTTTGCGATTGCATTTGCGAACTTCTGCTCACAAGCCTGTTCATCCCCCTACAAGAGAAGGTCGAATCTGCCTGTAAGGGACATGCGCTCAGCTCAGCCCTAAGAGTTTTTTTTGTTTTTGCTTTTTTTTTTTATTACAAATCCAGTCAAAAAAGGATAGGCGACCTCTGAGGTGCTACAAGGTAAACATGAAGCATGGAGCAACAGGACGATACAGATCATTTGTGTGTGTGTGTGTGTGTGTGAGAGCGAGAGAGAGAAGCTGTGTGCATGCGTGTGACAGAGTTTATACAACCGGCAGCTGTTAGGACCATTAAGGAACATAAGCCATTCCTGAGATCAGAGATCTAAACTCACAGCATTAACCCATTCTGTGCCACTGTGCCGCCAACTCCAAAGAAGATATTTATTATTTCCATACTCTGCTATACTCAGTATTTATATTACCATGGAGACAGAACTGACCCCTAAAGATAGTAAACAGAGAACATGTGTGTGTGTGTGTGTACACATTCCTGTTTGCATATGGATGACATATGATACGTCAGACACACATATGCACCCGTGAGCAGATAGGTGTGCATTTGTGCAGCGGGGTGGGGGGGGGGGGATGTTGATGTGAGACACGATGCCGGCTGCTGGGGATGCTGGGAAACTGGCACTGGGTGAGAGAAAGAAAGCTGCAAATGATTGGGCCCCATGTTGATCTTCCAGAAGCCCCCCCCCCACGCCTACCCCCCAGCCTCCCAGCTATCCCACTCCAGGGGCCAGATGGTTCTCATCGGAGGGGTGTCCTCCATAGCTTTCCCTTCAAATACTCCTGCCCATTTCTGCATAACCCCCCCCCCCCCCAGTGGCAGGCAGCCTGAGCAGCTATGTCATTATAGAGAGCAGGACAGTCCCCCGGCCTGCGTTTGGCCCTCCGTGACTCACTAGGCCCCCCGCACTCGCACCGTCTGTCTGCAGCACTGGGAGCAGCGCTATCTGCTAGCCGCGAATGTGCCGGGCGGGAGGGGGAGAGCCACACATCTGGAAGGAATTAAAACAAGTTGTCCCTCTCTTACCCCGAGAAAAAGATGGTGTGGGGGTTGGGATGGAGACCGGGGTTGGGGGGTGGGGGGAGGAATGTCCTTTATCACAAAGAGACTTCAGACACAACACTTTCCACTCCGCGCAAGATTGTGGCAATTACGTGCACAGTTCAAAGACGGCTCACCGCATTGCTGAAAATGTTCACGGCGAAGATATAAGGGGGCTTAATTCATCAGAGCAGTTAGAGCGGACGCGTGTTTGCCGCAACAACTGCCACAAGCGACGGACGCCCTTAAAGTGGCCACCTTTGTTCCAGCTCCAGATGTCGCTGGGAAAAGCTTCACACCCTACGCAGGCCGCAATGATAAAATGCAGACAGCACATACAACCTACATTCTGAAGTCGCAAGGGTATTTTAGGAGCGATATATGTTACAATTCCGATCAGAGGAAGTCGCGCTTTCATAGAATGATGACGTAAGAGATAGTGTCTGTTGATTTCCAATACAAATACATCGGTTTTGTTGTAAAAATGAAAAGATCTGACGGCAGAGCAAGCTAAACAGACAACATATCAGGAATGCCATGGCGACGGTGTAAAGGTTGACACAGCAGCGTGTCATTTTAGCAAAAGGCGCTACAGCAGCGACGCCTGGTGGCTAGTTTAGGAAATGGCGTACTAAGAAAAAGACGGGAAACGCGCCCAGATACAAACTACAGAACATAAAAATCAGGACGCGTCTTGTCCGCGGGACGTGAGATCCAGGCATATTTATTAATTCAGAAAACCGCGTGTGTGCATAGGAAAATATCAGCCTAAGTGTTAAAATGTCAAGATTTATAAGGACAGCCATGTTGGCCAGAATGGAGAACGACAGCACCGCGCTAACCATACCCACATGAAACCCACCCACGTGCTTTTGGGTTTATAACCACGCTCGGTACCGTATTAGCTATATTTTTGGGTCGACTATGTGATCTTTACATTCTCACATTGTACATTCCCCGAATGAGTAAATTTACTTGGAACGTATTTTCCATCTTCCGTTTTAAAAACCATCACACATTTCCTATGCCTTTTACTGACGCGTTTCCTGACGGGTTGAGTATCTTGCGATAGTCGTGATCCTGCACAGCGTCTCCGGCATTTCTCTTTTTCTGATGACGTTTGGAGTTTGGAGCTGAATAGGCCTGGTGGATTTGTTCATGATTAATGACACTACATCTTCTGCAGAGTTTGCTTAAACGCCTACGTGTGCTGTTCTCTCAGCTAAAAGCGAGAGAAATGAGCGCTGTGAAAGTATGTAATATTTAATTTACATTTGGTAATAATCCAAGTTTAACATTTTTGCAGATTCCATTTCATGCATTTACTGTATTTAAAACTGAAGATGGACCTACGGTGAAATTACTATGTCTGGCTTCTGGCTATATTATGTAAAGCATAGGCCTATGTAACCTAAAGCATTGTCTGGGAATTGCGTGCTTAGTGTAGGTGCAGAATGAAGAAAAATCGCGATGCCTATAAAACAATAATAGATTCCGAATCTGTTTCATATTTATATTCATAAATCCCGTCTCCGCTCCGGAGAGATGTACGGCTGGCCCCAGCTGCTGTACGCGTCAGGAAGCAGCGGGCTGCGGCTGCTGACTCCGACCTGCCCCTCGTGAAGCGCAGCGCAGCTGGCTGGAGGATCCCACGCAGTCGGTCCTGACCACGCATCTCTCTGGGAAACGCCCACTAAGCTGACGAACTTCACTCCTCGTCTCTGCCAGCGTACCCATGCCAGCCATGTTCCCGCGCTAATGAAAGTGAGACTCTAATAACCAGTATGGTGCTGTAGTATCAGAACAATCCCACCTTACGTTTAATGGGAAATCAAAGAGAATGGGAAGATATAATGGGAAAGTGTTTTTCCAGTAGATCTACAATAGCGAATAATGGGACGTGTTCCATCGACCCGAAATCAAACGCATAAATCACTGCAATTATATCTGCCTTATCAGACGGTTTGTTGGTCCCGAACGATCCTAAGGAGATCAAGGTCTCACATGTATCCTTAAAAAATTAATGAAGCCCATTTAAATCGATGTAACCACTAGGTGGACTCAGAGTATTAGATATTTGTGTTGAAAATTTACCGACAGTCTTCAAATCATGCGATGCAACGTAATGCGCATGGCGCGTAAAGCAGAGCGCTCGCTGACAAGTCGGGGGTCTTCACATATATAAGGTACTGCGATGGTCTTTATTCATATAACCAAAGTATTTATTCGTGCTATATACTTACCACCGGCCTAGTTGTTATTTGGATCTACCATATACCTATAGCGCTGATTTCATGAATAAAAACCACTATTAGACTTGGCGACTTAATGATAAATACATTGCTTTAGATGTGAGTTAAATGGAATCGTTTATTGTGTATCCTGTTTCTGTTTGTTTAATTTATACCAACCGTGCCTTTTGATGTTTGGCTTGTATAGCTATGTACTGATATAGCTGTGTACCGACAGCCAAGTATGAGACTAAACTAAAAAGTAGACAGCTGATAAATATTTCAAGTAGTTCTGATGCATATTTTGTCACTTTAATTCGATTTAATTGTACAAAAGTCAAGTAAACCGGTTGGTTAATGTGATGTCAAAATGTCAATATTTTGAAAATAGAGTGGGAATTAAGCTCCTGTAATAAAGAATGCCTAATCATGAATCTAGAACGGGACTGAGTTGTTTCTTGAAACAGACGAGCAATTATTTTTTGGCGTCAATTCAATCAGTCAATCAATCAGTGACTCAGCCAATAAGTACTTCCATGATAATACAGCGATGAATTCGAAAGCTATGCAAAAATGGGGATTTGTGTATAATAGCCTATGGCTTGGCTGAAGAGGTTTCCAGTTTTTCGGGTATTTAAATCCGTCAAATATTCAACAGCAGGCAAGAAACATTTGCTCTTCTGGGTTTGCTTGGCAAATTAATAATACAGTAACGTTAATCTGGAGACTGCAGACTGGTCTGGCAGAAGGTAAGTGGATGGAGAGAACCTCTCCAGAATTCTTCCCGGCAACATTTTTATTCAAGTTTGGGCTTGACAGCGGGTTTAACCAAATAGCGTGACGTTCGCTCCATTACCAGTCAATACTTATAAATGCAATAAGAAGTATCCAGAGGCGCAGCAAATGGGCGTATTTCGGGAGATCTTCATGAGAAGAACCTTATTATAAATTAACTCTCACGCACAGGCCACGCCGCTATAGGCCATATTTCTGCCCCGCATTGGCCCGTCTATCACCAGTCGCCGCCAGATACTGTGTCGAAAATCCAGCATGTGAACCGAAAATCTGCTTGTGACAAAACGCACGTAAGAGCATGCGATTCATACATCACAGATCGCCGGGGTGCGACCGGGAGACAGCCTGCGCGGTGCCGATTAAAGCCGCCTAGAGGAAAGATCTGAGTAGCGAGGTGACTGCAGTGATCTGTAAATGAACATGCGTGCAGCCTGGTCAGCCCTCTGCCACTTTAAGAAGGCGGAAACGGCGCGGGCAGTACAGTGTGTTTATTACTAGTCTTTAAGTGGCACATGGAAAAGATACAGTAACTCCATCTAATTCAACATGGCGAAGGCTTCTGTGGCATGCATACATATTTTGCATGAACTTTAAGGGATATTCGCAACATCCCACCAATTTTTGCAAATAGCCGGGAAACTTTTATCAGCTTAAATTGCCCGTTTGAAATATACTCGTCGTTTTTGGGAAGGACTGCGCGGCTGTCATAAATTGCGAAAATCGCGCCGCCGAATGCGGGAAGGGACGCCGATTCAAACCCGTATGCGATTTGGGGGGCATCTGAGAGAGCACCGTGCAACAAGAAATTAAAGAAATAAAAGAAAAACGGAGAAGACGTATTGGAAATATACGTGTTTCTCTTTTCTCCCGAAGCAAGAAGCTACAGCGGGTCTCTGAGCGAGATGGACGGACCTTCGGGAGGTTGTGCCGAGCGCACCTGGACTGCGTGCGTGTGAAATAGCCGAAGACGGGGTGTCCGGGATGGCAGCGTCCAGCAACTCCAGCCTGTCTGGTTCCTCCGTCTCCTCCGGTGAGAATGCTCTAAAATACATCGTCCACCCTCCTCATCATCACTCTCTCACTGTAATCCGTCGACTTTGAGCTGTCATGACGCCGAGGCTTTGAACTCGTAAGCCCGTGGCCGAAATAGCTGTACATGGCAACGACAACGTTGCATATATATAACAATTTCATTGTGTGTTCCTGGAAACGGAAGACAAAGGGAGTATGTTTGTTGCGATCGGGGATTTTGACGGTAAAATGCGTGCACACATGTGGGGAGGCATGTAATAAAAAAGGCCATTTTTGCATCTGCAGCAAACTGTTAGACTGTGGAAACTACAGTATTGTCCCGAAGGAGTTAATGGTCTCTGCGGGCAGTGTCCCAATGGGCCGAACTCTGCACACTGTTATTATCCAGGATTTGGTGGCGGGCTCCTTGAAGCTGTCGGTTCCTCCCGTTCCCCGTACACCCCCCCGCCCCGCTCCCCACCCACCAGGACTACATAGAGAGCTGTGAGCATTTCTCCAGCACCCACTGGTAAATGCGTACCGTACTTCAGAGTGACAGTGCACAAAGCATCCGTTCCTGCCTCCACCCACCTCAGCCCATTGAAATGTCCATTAAACTTAGAAGACCGAGGATCGAGATGTGATTTCTAAAAGATCTGCGCGGAACGATTCATTTGCCCTCTCTTTATTATATATTTTTAAAACGTCTTACAGTTCTCTAAAGTCGTCAGATGCAGCGCAGGCGCTGTGCACAGTAGGTTACTTACAGTGTAGTTCTGATGCCGAAGTTTCAGACGAGCAGAATGGTTTTGTTTATATGTTTCTATGCAGTATTCTTAATTGCCTCGCTTTGAGCCGTCATTTATTTGGTGAAAGGTGAACATGTGATCACGGTGAATATTTCATGGGGCTGCTTTTGGCAGAGCCGCCGAAAGCAGGCAGCGAGGCTGTAATCGCACGCTGTCGTGAGACTTGGGGAGGACGGGCGAGGAGTACCTGCGCGGCTCCCTGCCAGGTGTTTTCGGGGTCCCATTAAGTGTTTGTCCTGTTTTCTTTGTTGTACCCAGGCTGTGGTAGGAACACGAGTGTGTATGCGTGTGTATTTCTGGCAAAACCTCCCGGGTAAAATTAGTGGGTCGGTTATGCAGAAGAGGACAGACACGGTCGAGACTTTTCTCCAGGTGTTCCGACATGGTGTCAAAGGGAAGTCTGAAGGGATACGTCGGTCGCTGGACTCTCTCTGGTGTACCTGGCTTGGATATTCATGCAGGTTAAATTTTAATAATAACCACGTCGGACCTCCGTCCTCTTAACCTGTCAAATAAAAATACCCGTGAAGTGATTAAACATGAATGCAAATAGCCTATTTTCAATGTCCCTTAACATATTATGCAGTAGCCGTGTTCCCCGCTGCAGCAGATTGATGGTACTTTATTCTACAATCGACACCTTGGCTTGCAGTCAGTCGTTGTTTATCAGGAATAAAAAACAGTAGAACAGTAGAACTGCAGAGCAGTAGGCCTACTGCAGTCTTAATCACAGTGAAACTACTGTAATCTAATGCAAATATAATAGTCTTTTAATTCTGTATGTCCCTGTGCAATTTACAAACACGGAGAAAACTACTTTACGTATTTATTGCCTGAAAGTGTGTATCAGTTTTTCTAATTTGTTTACACAATGCATTGTTAAATTGCCTGGTGCAGTTAACTTCGTGTCTATTTTTTTCCAAGTCGTGAGCGGCCTTCTGGGAAAGATGTAAATTGCTTGATTATACATCGCGACCTCCCGATAGGCCCCCAGCCGCTCGATAGGTTTTTACAGCGCTGGATCAATGTTTGCCATTAGCCGGTGATATATCCCCCAGCATGTTTTATTGAAAGATTCCTATTCAGCCAAACTTTCAAGGATATTTGAAACTTTCTTCCCCGAAACATTTTCGCTTTCTTTACGCTGCCGTTAAGCTGGGGATCTAGATACGGAAACGGCGGTTGCGTGCCCGGGTGAATTGGGACTTGTGCTGAGCGTTAAGACCATGGACGTGTTCTTTGCATTAGCAGACATGGTTGTTTCATATATTCACCACTCCTACAGCAGCACTTTACTTGAGGCAATAGAAATGCTTAGTAGTAACTTCAGTTACTGCCGGAGTACAAATTATGTGCAAATATAGTCGCTACTTAAAATGAAACATGTCATGATTCATCAGTGATGAACAGACATGCAGTCAGTATTTAACTTGTGTTATTCACCACTTCTAACTTCAATAGTTCTTTAGTAGTTTACCAAGATTTACAGAATCAACAAATATAGCGACTGCTTGGGATAAATGATTGTGATTAATGATGAACAAACATGATATCAGTATTTTACACGTCATTCATAACCTTTTCCTACCTTCAGTGGTTCCTCCAGAAGTTCACTAAGGTTTACCTAATTAACAGATATAGAGACAAATATAGTGCTTGCTTGAGATATACATTGAGATACCATTCATTACTGATGAAAAAACATGAGATCAGTTAGTAACACTTAATTTGTGTTAATTAATACATAGGTAATAGCATAATCCTGCATTATTTCTGTCACCTTAAGTGTTACCCAAATTAACACATGGGACAGCGGTAGGCTTATGTGGCGTGACAGATGGGCGGAGTACAGACATGCACAAATGCACCTATTGATTGTGGTCTTCCTGCAGCGTGTGCACATT
>JAODKL010000047.1:2518677-2532291 GCA_026780765.1 Petrocephalus schoutedeni
CCCTCTTATTTCTCCTCATACACTGTTAGTGTCCCTCTTATTTCTTCTCATACACAGTCTGTGCCCCTCTTATTTCTCCTCATACACAGTCTGTGCCCCTCTTATTTCTCCCCGTACACTGTCTGTGTCCCTCTTATTTCTCCCCGTACGCTGTCTGTGTCCCTCTTATTTCTCCTCATACGCAGTTTGTGCCCCTCTTATTTCTACCCGTACACTGTTTGTATCCCTCTTATTTCTCTCTTATTTCTCCTCATACAGTCTGTGCCCCTCTTATTTCTTCTCATACACTGTCTGTGCCCCTCTTAATTCTTCTCATACACTGACTGTGCCCCTCTTATTTCTCCTTATACTCTGTCTGTGCCTCTCTTATTTCTGTGCGTACACTGTCTGTGCCCCTGTTATTTCTCCTCATACATTGCTTGTGCCCCTCTCATTTCCCCTTGTACCCAACTGTCTTACTTTTTGTCACCCCCCCCCCCCCCATAACAGCTTCACTGCAGTGCCACACACCGCTCACAAGCGGAAGCAGGAGGTCTGATCAAAGGGATCCATCAGAGACACTCTGGGGGCGGGGGGATGTGTCTGCATGTTACTTCTCACTCCCGACAGCAGAGACATCGCGGATCCTTCAGGAGATCACATCAAAGGAGTGACGGCGTGAAACGACATCACAGGGAATGCAATGAAAGCAAAAAAAAAAAAAAAGGAAAAAGATAAAAACGGGGAAGAGTTCGCAGGGCAGCGGCGACGATGCTCCAGAACGATGGAATGTTGCTCAGTAGCCCTGGGTTCGATGTAGCGGGATGACAGCGTGGCGGCCAGATGGTCTCTCTACAGGACCTGCACCACACACCCAATTCAGAGATTATGGGATGCTGTGTTTGACAGCGTACGTGTGTGTGCTGGGGCGTATGCGAGCAGGAGCGTGGCGCCGGCCTGGGCCCTGCGCTCCACTACAGCTTGCATAGGATTCCTGGTGCCAAAATTCTGATTCGCGGAGAGGCGGCGTGAAAATAAATAAACAAACAAACAGAAAGTCCATCTCCGGCCCAGCTTGGGTCTGCGGCCATATGCCGCGGCCATGTTCGAGGACAGGAGGTGATACAAAGCCAAGCTCACCCAGAAGCTCGAAAGTCTCCCGCTGATGGGAGTCGTGGGTGGTGGGGTGGTGGTGGGGGGGGGGGGGGGGGGGGGGGGGGGGGGGGTTAGCAATATGGTGGCACTGAGTTTCCACATGCGTTTGGACCCCTAGGCCTGATGGGTTACCTAAGTGCCATAAACGTGAGTCTCCATGAATTTCTGATGAAGCTTCTCCATCGCAGCAGAACATGTTTCCTATGACCATGTTGGAGCGATCCAGGATTTCTTAGAGGCCCCATAACTTCTCCGTGCGTGTAACTCGCTTCTGCTTCACAGACCGGCTACAGAAACCACAATGATTATGCCTTGAAATAATCTGTAATCTGTTTGTAACACCCTGGCTTGTGTGGAAATTCCCCCCATGGGCACTAAAGTTTCAGTTCTGTCACTCCACAGCTGCCCTGATCTGAGCTTCCACCCCGTCCAGCTCAGGATCTCCAAACCCGTCACCCTGACCCAGGCTCCTCCCTTCGCTTCTGCTTGCCACTCCGCCCTGATAATGCTCCTAACCAGAGGCACTTGGCTTCTGAAGCGATTGCCAGCTCTGACTCTCAGGCTGTTCTATAATAGACTGCAGTTGCAGTGACTGTCCTCCTGGAGGCGCCAGAGAGCCCGAGGATGCCCCTGGTCAGCAGACGTGCCATCCATAAGCCCCCTCACTCCCGGGCTATGAGCACCCATCCACTGGAGTGCTGTGTCCCTCTTGGTGCCCTTCCCTGGGCTGACACAGACACAGCCGAGGGCTCGTGACGAACTGAAATGATGGATTAGCACATTCTCTTTGATTCACTTCAAGTTATTTTTAGTGACGCTAACCAGCATTAAAATTAGCATGAAGAGAAGCCCTGGGGAGGTGAGGATGGGAGCCAAAAACATCTATGGCAGGATCAGGAGGCGGAAGACAATCCTCTGGGGGATGAAGAGCAGCCGGCAGCTGCTGGCGGGGGGCAGGCCGACCTCACAGGCGTCCCCGAGAAGTGTGTCGACGCGGCGGTGAGGATAGAGAGTAGCACAGCCACCTTCTGTCTGGCCCTCCTTTGTGACAGCAGAGAAGAGGACCTCCTGACAGGTGGGGGGGGGGGCAGGGAGGATGGCGTGGGCCTCGAGCGGGTCACAGGACCAAGCGGAGCGCGTGCCTATGGACGCGGTGAACGAGCCTGGGAATGAGGAGAGGCTTGTGAATGCATGAATACAAATGCGAGGGGGAAATGTGGGCATGGACTATTTTTGCCTTTTTCCAAGAATTCAGAAGATGCTAATAGTGGGAGGTAGGTGCTTGGGTCTGTTCTCCTTCCTGAAATGGAGGCCAGACGGATTAAGCGCCTACCATGCTCGCTCTTTGCCGTATCCAGCAGCCGTGTCTGACCCAGAACAAGAAGGCTTGGGGAGATATGGCCGCGCGGTGTCTTCTGTCGCTGGTGCAGGGCCTCGCCCCTGCGCCCGCTGCCTGGAGTGGCTCTCCACAGGCCCCAGGGGAGACGCCCGCGTTGCCAGGCCGCCCCGGCCCCACGGTAACCAGGCCCGGCTCCCCAGTCCCTTCCAGTTGCCGATAGCAACTGTGGGCAGCGGTGTGGAAGCGAGACACGGGCTATGTGGTCTGAGACACACACACACTTGTAGAAATGCACACATTAATACAGCCCTGGCAAACACACATGCAAACACACACACCGACACACTGAAATGTGTGTCACATTAAGACACCCCTGCTAACACACACAGACACCCATGTTCTGAATGTAGATATTTTCCCAAGGCTAGTTTATAAAAATAACCGATTCTTGCCCTTAATTGCTCCAGGTCCAGTCTGGTCCTCCCTTCTCCCCTGTACTTGGCTTTGGATAAAACCTAAATAAATTAAATATAAATATAGCATTAACATTTTCATTCAATATTTGAATGAAAATGGGGCTTCGAATATCCCTAAACTGGAATATGAAAAACTGAAATGAACATAATTAAACGCAGGAAATGCGGCCATAAGCGTTGATTGGACGCAGCAGGAACCTCTCACATTACTACTGAGACATCATTCAGCGCCGGGGATTTTACTGTCAAGTCGCTGTGCCGGGCAGCTGCCGGCTGAATGTCACGCCACAATGGTGCTTACACCCATCCCAAATTAGAGCCCGCGATGTCAGCGTGGTCTCTCGGCGCGGGCGGCTGTGGCCCTCTCCCCTCGAGCTTCTGAGTCATCCTGCCTGCCAAAGAAGGCGATCATCAGCTGTCTCCCTCCCGGGGGGGGGCACGTGGACTCTCCTGGCCGTGCCGAAGCCCCGGAGTAAACACGGCAGATACGGTAATGACACTTTCATAGGAAGTGACATCATTTACATGAGGAAGATGGAAGCGGCGTGGATTGGATTGTGGGAAATCGCGTGCACCTCGTTAAAGTTTATTCAGTCCAGAGGAGGGGGCGTGGCGGTTAGTGATGCTTAGTGTTCCCACCCCCGTCTCTGTGTGTCGATCTTGCCTGACTTCCCTGTGTTTGCGAGTTGTTTTGTAATCAGTACATTTTGGGCACCAGATTTCCTTCCCCTCCCCAACGTGATAGAAACCTGTTATTTTTTTGCCTTATGGGAACATTTTATTTTGGTGTGCACAAGGACAACCTCTGTGTTATAAAAATCTGTGACTGTGATCGAAAAAGTAAGAATGCTAAGAGTCTTTTATTTCGCTTGGTTACTTATGTATAAGTTTAGGGCTGGATAGGGGATAAGGCTGCCATAACTAGGAAGAGGGTTAAGGTTAGGCTTATCCATGGAGAGTGAATATGTGTACTGTGCTGTTGTGTGTGTGTGTGTGTGCGTGCGTGTGTGTGTGTGTGTGTGTGCGTGTGTGTGTGTGCGCGTGCCCTGTTCTGGACTAGCATCCCATCCAGGTGACTCCCTGCCTGCTGGCCCCTGCTGGCTGGCTCAGCATGACCCTCTAATGGAATAAGTGGTATGAATGGATGGGTAAATAGGCTAATGTTGTGCCCGGTGCCACAGCTGCTGTTTCTGCAGGTGACCGGGTCAGTCATTCGAGCAGCGTCGGCGCTTTCGTCCCGGCCCCGCTCTGCATCGTCCACGACAGCCGCGGAGTCTCTCTCCACTCGCTAGGGTAGCGGTTAATTTGTTGACCTCTGGGCACACTGGAGTCCCCACGCCTGGGATGGGCCGTCACTGACTGGACCGGTGCCAGGACCGCCGCTCCAAGCGTAGCCTCGGCCCAGACGGCCCACAGTCTCACGCCTGCCCCTCACGAGCGTCCTCTCTTCTTTACAGATGCGGAGGATTTCCAGCCGCCCATATGGAAGTCTTACCGTGAGTATCAGACCCTCCTCTCCCCTCAGCCGCTTTCTCTAGTGCAGAGTTTTGCAATCCGGCCCTTGGGGACCTGGACAGTCCACGTTTTGGCTCCTACTGGGAGTTGGGGAGGAGCACAAATGTAGACAGTCCGGAGGGTAGCTGGGAGGGAGCAAAAACGTGGACCATCTGTGGGTCCCTGCGGACCGGATTGGAAAAACACAACTGCGCTTCTGTTGTTGTGTATCAGTCACAATCAGAATTAGGGGCCCACACTTCACAGTGTGCAGTCTACACAGGAGATATCTGGCACACAGGATGGACATGGTTAACAGAGGTTTGGGCTTCTCCCACAGAAGGGCGTGGCTGGCAGCTCTGCCTTGTGCTCCACTCTACCCTCTTCAGCCCCCCCAAACCCCCCCACCCCTGGCATTTGATCCTCCCCCGGTTGTGGCTGTGGTCCAAGCCTCTCTGGGTTTGCCTCAGCTGCCCCACCAAGAACATGGATTGGCTACTAGAAACCTTCCTGCTCCTGATTGGAGGGCCATCGCCACGAGCAACGTTCCAAATAGCACCTGTGCCGCCGCTGATGGCCTCGTCCTGCGTGAGAGCGCACTGCGCCTCACTGCACTGCGCCTCACAGGCCTCACTGCGGCCTGGCTGCCCCTATCAGGCTGTCCCCCCAGTGTGGAGCATCGGAGGGTACAAAAGCCACGTCGGGCTGCAGCAACTCCAAAATCGCTGCATGCAGGGATTAGTTTGTGGGCTGAAAATTGGACACACGTGACAGGAGCGTGACTCAGGGCTTCCCCCCCCCCCCCCCCCCCCCCGCTAGTCCACGCCCTTCCGTGCTGTGAATTTCCAGCCGCCTGACCCACTCGGCACACGTCTACACACCCTGGGAGCGCAGAGCAGAGGCAGCGATCCGGTCAAAGTTCCACTCCGACACGCGTGACGGGAAGGTCTGGTCCACACTGAGCACTGCTGTAAGAGAGGCTCAGCCAAATGTACTTGGTCTAGTCGGGGTCAAATTTTGGGAACAGCATCTCTCCTCCACGGCGTGGCCGGGACGTCGCCCCGATCTGCAGGCCTTTGGTTACATCTGTGCATTTGAAGGAACCCTCAGCCCCAAAGTGCATGCATCTACAATGCTCCATTGATCCATAATGCAGGGTGCTTTGGCTCACAGCAGCAAAACACACCCTGAACCCTTAGCCGGCCCAGCTATGAAGGCTGAGCCCCTGCTCGGCAATCAGGAAAACTCTCAGAGGCAGGGCACCTTGTTCCCGCCAGACTGAGGCCTGATAATCAAATATTAGTGTTAGCTTTGGCCTCAGAGCCATCTGTCATCGAAAATGAAATATGAAGTCTGGGCCAATATCAGACCCCGGTAATGTGGTTTTCCCTGCCTCCTGTGTCACCGCACTTCACCAGCGGAGAGTCCGGCTTATTAGAGGCCTGGGGTGATCTGAAATGAAACAAAATCCACATAAATCCAAGGTGCCCACCTGTGTCCCTGACAGACAGGATCCGTCTGAATAATAATATAACGTGAAGCTTTTGCTTAGGGTTACTGCCAGTGATGGTAGTGATCTGTGTAACAATTATATCAGGCCGGCCAACTTTGGTCGTCTGGCTGGAGTGAGATTTTCAACTTGAGAGGTCTGCACACACGTGCACGTGCATTTACATGAACAGTATGTGATGGCTTTATTACCTTGCAAACAGCCCGTAGGGTTTGCAAACCACCACAGCACGTAGCTAACAGCACGTTTGGCGGAGCTAATTTGTGGGTTTATAATGGATTAATCTGTAGATTTGCCGTAAGATTTCTTGCGTGAGCATGAGAGTCTGATTGTATGAGTGCCAGATGCGTGAGAGCTGGCAGCCCTGATTATATGCATGTTATATGCTGTTATACGATCATTAAACGCAGCCATTTTCCTGAGAACGTGTTTGTTTTGAGCAGTGTACCAGCTCCAGCAGGAGGCACCCCGCCCCAAGAGAGTCACCTGCCCTCAGGAGGTGAGCGTCCAGAGTCGCATGGCATTTTATGGCAACGTCGCATTTACATTTATTGATTTAGTAGCTGCTTTTACCCAAAGCGGCGTGCAAAGTGAGGAATGCTTATACATGCTGGGGAGTTTCTGTCTGCCAGCTCGTCCCATCCCAAATAACAGGAGATGTTTCATAATGGTGGGGGGGGGGGGTCGCTCCTGGACAAACACCTCAGTGCTCGTGTGCAAAGCGAATCACATGCCTGAGTCACATGACACACCTTCTCTGGCCGTCTACTGAAAAGCCCGAGCGGACAGTCTTCCCTAGATCTCAGGTGTGGTCTGTCAGTGCTGCAAATTGCCAAATGATGGCCTTTCCTGGGTCTCACACTCAGTCAGTGCAGTCAGAAATGTATAACCTGTCATTTTAGAAACTCTTGCCATTTCTAGCAGTTGGTCACGTTTTTTACACAGCTATTGAGCAGCAGCGATACTGAGAGATAACAGGTTATTAATGGACTGCCTGTCTCCCAGGCATTCAGAGAGCATTGTTGTTGTGGGACTTTGCCCCATCTCACACTTCATGCCGTGAAATCTCCCAAATTCAGTATTTACCGCAGCTGCTTACTTCAGCAGATTGCGGGTGTTTATGAATACGCCAGCTTGACCGTTCTTGTGGTCTTGCGTACCCATTTGACGTCACCTAGAGCTCCGTTCCAAGAGCAGAAGTACAGAAGATGGCAAAATCCCCAGATGTTGTTCTTGCCCCGCCCCAAATTCAAGGTTGCTGCAGTTGCATCCTCGCCAACAAGAACAATCCCATAATCCACTGTGCCCCAATTTTGTTCTTAGGAGGCAAGTTAGCAAGTGCCGGGAACACTAGCACATTCTTTGCAGTGTAGTTACCGATAAACACCCCGCGTGTTGCCCGCGTCCTTCGCGCACCGCGCTAATAAATCCGCAGTGTAATAAACCCTCAACACCCACAACTTCAGGTTTTGTCATGAGATCTTGTGATGGCCAGTGATGTCACTCGCAATTGTCACATGGCTCTGAGAGCAGGCTGATGAGAGTCTGAATTCGCTTCTTATACTAACTTATTTTGTCTGAGAAAACAGTAACACAAAATACTTCAAAATAACAGACGTTCATTGTTTGTCACGCCAAACAAACTGTAGTATGTAGTATTAAGCCGAAATATAACCTACACTCATAGTTAATTCTCTGTATTTACTCTGTAGGAACTGAGATTTTATGACATTTTTATAAAAGACAGATGATAAAAAAGCTGCTTTATATGAACAGATATTTAAATCGCAACCATAAGACAACTTTTTAAACTGTTGTTTCTGTATGTTACATATCCTAAGGATTAACGGCAGTGTCAGTCCAAAACTCCTGCCTGTAACACAGTAAAAGAAAAAAAAAGCTGGCAGACAAAAAAAACAGTCATTATGTGGTTTTTAAAACACTAGGCAGCGATGGAAATAGACATCCTCCCGTCTACGCTGCACCCCCTAGTGGTTAAGTGTGTCGACGCATGCCGAAGAGAGATTGCACAAGGCGTAACTGACTGCTTGCTTAGAAATAAGGAAATGTTTTATTGTTTCAGATGGAGAGCAGACCAAAGTACTACGGCAGAGAGTGAGTCTGCAACTGCACATTATCTCACAGTCAGAGATCAAACATGATCAGCACTTATGTAATTCATTGTTACGTTGCCTCGCTGTTGCTATGCATTTGGGGGAGTGAATCTGACCTTGTGTGCTGTGATCTCTGTGCTGTCTGTTGAGTCATAAGTGACTGTTCTCCGCTGGAATTTTTAGTTTGGTTATGGGCACACGTCGTGTTCAGGTTCCATGGAATGGTTTCACGGGAGCATGCAGACGAGCTTCTGGATGGTGCAGAGGGTGCCTACCTCATCAGAGAGAGCCAGAGGCAGCCTGGAACCCACACGCTGGCCCTGAGGTACTGTGTTACACACCCAAACTGGCCTTGCATTAGTAGCATTACACGCTTACCCTGACCCTGAGGTACTGTGTTACACACTCACACACTGGCCCTGAGGTACTGTGTTACACACCCAAACTGGCCTTGCATTAGTAGCATTACACGTTTACCCTGACCCTGAGGTACTGTGTTACATACCCAAACTGGCCTTGCATTAGTAGCATTACACACTTACCCTGACCCTGAGGTACTGTGTTACACACTCACACACTGGCCCTGAGGTACTGTGTTACACAATCACATTGGCAATGAAATTTTGAGCTACATACTCACACACTGGCCCTGAGGCACTGCACTACATACTCACACTGACACTGAGATACTGCGTTACAGACTCACACACTGGTCCTGAGGCACTGTATTACACACTTACACTGACCTTGAGAAACTGCATCACACAGTCACACACTGGCCCTGAGGCACTGCGCCACACACTCACACTGACCCTGGGGTACTGCATTACACACTGACACACTGGCCCTGAGGTACTGCATTACACACTCACACTGACCCTGGGGTACTGCATTACACACTGACACTGATCCTGAGGTACTGCATTACACACTCACACTGGCCCTGAGGTACTGCATTACACACTCACACTGACCCCGAGGTCCACACCTTCTTTTGCTCCCCCACAGCCCCTGATGTCAGTCTCAGCCGTGACTCCGGTTTATATCACATGCCATTTAGATGCCATGGACCAGCCCGTGGCCTCATCCCCATCCTGTTTTCTTGTGTGAAGGTTCGGCAACCAAACACTCAACTACCGACTCTTCTATGATGGGAAGCACTTTGTCGGGGAGAAGAGGTTCGAGTCGATCCACGACCTGGTGACAGACGGCCTCATCACGCTGTACATCGAGACCAAGGCTGCTGAGTACATCTCCCGCATGACAACCAACCCCATCTATGAGCATGTGGGCTATACGTCCCAGCGTAGGGACCGAGTAACGCAGCGGCTCTGCCGGGGTCACCCCCCGTCCAGGAAGGTCACCTTCCAGGATGAGGGCAAGGTGAGCCACCCACCAGGCCTTTGACCAGTTTGGTTGACAGCTGTGTGCCTATAGAGGGAGTTTGTGGAAGGCGTTTCAGTAATTTTCTCATTATGGCAGCGTGTCCCAATCCAGTCCTTGGGGAACCACATCCGCTCCACATTTTTGCTCCCTCCTAACTCCTAGCAGACTGTACCTGCTCGGACTGTCTGGCAGGGAGCTCGAAGGGAGCAAAAATGTCGACCGGCTGCGGGTCTCCAAGGACCGGACTGGGAAACACTGCATTATGTAATCAGTGTGCACTGACAAGATCCTATTAACAAGGGCGTAGATCGGAGTATGGACGGTAGAGACATGTCCCTGCCAATATTGTGGGAGTACTGTGTGTGTCTAGGGGGTGGTGGGTCTGGAGCTGATTTGGTCCCTATCAGTGTTGAAACCAAACCTACACCCTTGGCTCTCAAGGAGAGGTCTGAGACTGTCTGGCAGGTTCGAAAAAACTGGGAAACACCGCCTGGAAAAAGTAATTTTCCCAGTTGTTTAATTAGGTAAAAATGTTCTGCTGTGACTATGTCATACACTCAGTGACTGCTGAGCAGGGACCCTTGAGTTTTAATTATTTAATTTTTTTTGTTTCAAAATGCTGCTCTTCAAATACCCTCCACTAGGTGGCATCTGGGACAGCCTTTCGATGACAATTTTTTTAAATTCACAAATCTCTTTTGTGACTTTAAGGAGGCCAGCCAGAGGTTCCGCCAGGCTGGGATCAGCTGGTTTGTGCCCATGTGCATGTGGCCGCCCTGTTCGCAGCAGAACATACACATGTACAAGTGTACATGCTTTCCCTGCCTGTTATTAAATAAACACAGCCTGTCGCTATGGTTTCTGAAATACCAGCACATGCGCCCCGGGATTAATGAGGATTAACGAGATTCCACTCCACCGTTTCCTAGTCTTAGGTGCCAAATCATCACTCCTGAGTGTAATAATTGACATCTTTCACATGTGAACTGTGACCTTTGTGCCCGAGAGGGTGCAGCTTGGCAGACCGTATCACCAAGCTGGTGTGCTTTCAGTAGTTGCCATGACAACAAGCGGACATGCCAGGGTGATTCCAGGTTGAGTCATGCTATTTGCCAAGACGGGGGGGGGGGTGTTTTCCTGGGACTCCAAAGAATGCCTGTCCTGTATAGCTTACGATTTCACCTGCCGCCACAGGTGAGTGACGGTTTCACTTGCCGGGTCGCGGCTGGAAGGTAGGAGCCAGCAGGGGGCACCGCGTCATCCCCAGTGGCACAGAGAGTCACACACAACACCCGTAAAAGTAAAACATTCTCTAGAAAGATTAATGGGCAGAAACACACATAGTGTCCCAATGGAATCATCTGTAAAACTCTTTTGTGGACAACTTTATAATTACAGGTCATTATGTAAATGTAGTAAATGTATAAATATTATATTCTGGTCATTTGTTACAGAAACACAAAATTGGATTTCAGCGTCAGGGGTTAAAGGTCCCCACTGGTGTGGGGGGCAGCTTTTGTCCTTGTGGAATTTCAACCCTCAGTAATAAATGCCTTTGCTTGTCTTATGGACACTAATTTATCTTGGGTATTTATGGTGTAAGTCAGTCACTAGTTGAAGATTAACTGCAGACGCCTCCAAGAGAGCTGCACGGACTTCCGACAGCCACCCTCACGATACCCTGCTGCGCTGCTCAGGCAGTTCCAGCGGCTGGAAACCCTCAGACCGGTTTCGGCGTCCCGCCACGTCTGCGTTTCAGCCTCACGTTTCCCTGGTAACCTCACCGGCATTCCGAGAGTCTCCCCGGGCGATACCGGCCAGCTTTCGCTGCGTGTGACTCACCCTCAGTACCGTAACTGTTCTATTCCCCGAGATAAAGAGCAGGTTTCAGACCTGAATGTACCTGTCCTGCTCCTGACAGCGATCCCTGTTCCCTCCGAGGGGCCGCTCTCTGATAGGCATCTCCGTCTCGCCTTCGCTGTCTCTGATCCCCGCCTCCGCTGGCTCGGTCGCCGTGGCGCCGCGGGGAAGACACTTACTGTTGACCACTGGGCCGCAAGACAAATGAGGAACCCGGCGCGGGGGATGTCTCTGAGCTGACAGAGAAAGCTCTCCGGCTCAGGGGCAGCCTCGCACTCAGCTCAGGGAAGCCCCTGCCCTTGGCTGTGATAGTGCTCATTTGTTAAGAAAAGTCTTTGCTCCCTCATATAGACTTCTTGGGCGCTTAGGAGAATTTGTCGGTAGCCATGGGGAGATTTGCGCCCATCCCCTGGAGACTCCCTGCCCGCCTCTAGAGGCCTTCCTGATGCGAGATTCCTTCTTTTCAACAAGGAGACTGTATGTGTGTGTCTAATTGACTATGGTGGCTGGATGGAGGGCCTGGGAGTTAGGGGATTGTGGGGACCCATGGAACTCTTGGCCTTTCCACAGATCTCATCTCCACCCTTGCTGGGGCCGCGGGCTACTCTGCGAGACCAAGAGAAGCACTACAGCTACGACAAAGTTCATAATTTCAAGGTGAGTACTGAGTACTCTGTGAATACCGTGAGTACTGCTTGTGGAGTGTGAACACAGAGAATGCAGTACTCAATATCAACCAGCAGGTCACCCAATCCGCGGATCCCTGGCACGCTCCCTGCGAGTTTTCTCCGGTTTTGGCCCACGCTCTGGTCGTCTCCCCTGGGGGGAAAGTCAGCTTTGCTTTTCTCTGTTATTGAATTACATGTAACTCAGCGGTCCTGTCTGGCTGTGCGTGCCTCACAGCTGGGTTTACTGCAATTAATGCTTACGCAGCTCAGCGCTAAGTGGAATTAATCCCCTTCATTATTATTTATTTGCTTATCAAAAATCCACAACCCAGAGGGGATCCGCACAGCGGGGGATTTGACAGAAACACCTTGGCCGATGTTGAGAGGTCTAACTGCAGTGCCCAGCCTGTCAGGTCTCCAGCGACGTGCTTTTGGAGCTCGCAGTCATCCATAACCACATCGCTGAAAGGCTTGTTTTAAAGGTTCTCAAAGGAATGTGCGTTAGAAGATGCTGAGGGCTCCTCATACCCTATTGTATCATTTGTGACTTTCCTGGGGAGTTTTCTCCTACCTCGTTAACAGTTGCCCCCCCCCCGCAGACACACACCTTCCGTGGGCCTCACTGGTGTGAGTACTGTGCCAACTTCATGTGGGGCCTGATTGCCCAGGGGCTGCGCTGTTCAGGTAACGCTCCGCTCATGTGCCAGCCTGAGCACGTTACCCACACACGCACACGCCATCCTCACAGCTCAGGATCCAGCGCGTAGTTCACCTCACATGTAAGATCCATACTACAGGACATGGTACCGCTGTCATGGGTTGTGACATCTTGTCCAGAGTGCATCCTACCACATTCCCTATACTTTCTGGGAGAGGCTCTGACCTCCATAATCCTTTCCAACAAGGATGGATGGATGAATGGAAGGATAGGCGGATGGATAGATGGATGGATGGTCCAGATCAGTAGAACCTGGTGTGGAGCTGGTGGCACATGTGAAATTTGTACTACAGAACTTTTTCTGGTACCACTATCCAGACCAGTCCAGAAGAAGCAGGTGTGGTCACTGCAGTTTGCTGTGAACCTGTCAGTAAGATGTCACCCAGTACCTAGGGGAGTGGATGAAGCAAGGGTTTGTGGGTACTCTGCCATTCAGTGGATGCAGAATCGGTACTGGTACTGGTTGCAGACCCAGATGGAAACTTCTTTTGGTTTCTTGACATTGAAATTCAGATTGAAGCACGGCAAATTTTTTCCACCAAAATGTTTACAAAAAACGTAATTTAGATAATTAAGGCAGGGCTTTTAATGAGCGGCTAGAGGGCAGCAGTTCTAAAATTAAACTACCTCTGGACAGTCTGGCGGACAAACCTGTCTGCAGAAACAGCTTCAGCTCCCACAAAATATCGGGATTTTTCCGTTGCTCAGAGGCAGTCTGGGCTGTTTGTGTCTCAGCTGAATTTTGGAGAGGGCTTTCAAGTCAGTGAGGCGGTCTTTTCCGCCGGGTGGCTGTCTTCATCTCTGCACGTCAAGCCGCCGTAGCCTGGGGGGGTGGATACAGATGCAGCATGTCGGAGAGAGTCACATGACGGCGGTTTCTAAATCTGACTGGGGGGGGGGGGGGGGGGGGGGGGG